>JALMLS010000231.1:0-218392 GCA_038496445.1 Trichosphaerium sp. ATCC 40318 | reverse complement strand
CCCATTCAATGTCTGGAATCTAACCAAACTGTGTAACTGCTCGATAATAAACCACCCTACTCGATTGCCGTAATAAAGTCAATGTTAGACCGTCCTCTGACCACCAATAAGCAACTAAGTCTTGGGTGGAAAGGAACTGCTATTTTGTATTGTTTGCAGTGTAAACAAAGTTGACAGTGCGACAGTTTTGTTTTCTGTTAATTACTGAACATGATGTACATTTCACGACGTTAGAACAGAGAGGACCAACCAACTAGACGTCCACCGTCAACCAACCAATAACTACGATAGCTAATATGACCATCTACATTATAAAGTAATAACACACTCGTTATTACGTTTGTTTGACCTGTTTATGAAGCGTGGGCTCGCTGCTGCCACTTAACGCTGTTGTTACAACTAGCCACGAGTTCCCTTTCCTTGTAATACAAGGAGCACTATTAGCAATATTTGGTGTGCGACTAGCAATAGCGACTGTAAGTGGTATTTCAACGGACCTGTATTTTAGCCTTACATTATTGTACAACTTTTAACAGAATCCGTGTTTCCGTCATCTAATACTTTCTGTTTTCTTATCTCCTTTGCAAGCAGATGAAAAGCTTCTTCAATGTTTATGTTTGCCTTAGCTGATGTCTCAACGAAAGGTATACAATATCTTTTTGCAAGTTGTTGACCTTCTGTTGCAGTTACAGATATGTCTTCCTTCAAATCAACTTTATTACCAACCAATACACCAGTAATTTTCTCAGCATCTTTGACCCTTCAAACAGTTATTGATGAGTAACTTTGCTTTGTTTTTTTAGTTTGCACTTACCTTTTGATGCGGTCAACATAATTAGAAACTGATGCAAAAGACTCGTGACTTGTAACTGAATAAACAATTAAACATCCTTCACTCCATCTCACACGGGCGCTGTCATAAAAAATCCGTTAACTATTTTCATAAACCAAACATCTTTTACACTTACTCAAGCTGTTCTTCAGAAAATTCGTCATGTACGGTTGGTCTGTCCCAAACATTCAACAATACCTCTTGACCGCCAATAATAACTTGCTTACGGTATCTGGAGATGGATTAGTCAGTCAACACGTGACGGGTGTCGAATAGTAAGTAAACGTTGTCAAAAAGCTTACGAATCTTCTATTGTGGGGTCGTAGTCCTCAATAAAACGATCGTGTACTAATCGTAGTACGACCGTTGTTTTTCCAACGCCGTGATCCCCTAACACTAATAGTTTGAAATCAGCCATCGCTTGGTGCTGTTGTAAGCAAACTGGATTGTTTTTTTTTAACTTTCACTGAAACTTATTTTGACTTTCGATCTACTCAACTACTTAGATACACAGACGTAGTCAACAATCAAACAGTTATTTCCTAAGAATGCTACCTCCATCCGTAAAGCGTTTTAGCCTACATTAGGTCAAACTTGGACTGTCACTTCAAAAGAAACAAACAAACTTGTTTTGCTACCGTTGTATGAAATAACACTACAGGATTGTGATAAAAGCATTCATATATTGAAAATACAACTGTAAATAATACAAGCGTGAAAAACTTTTTTTCAGCACAAATAAGAGGTCAAATTTTTCTCATTTTTTTCTCATATTCACGAAGGCCAACAACGTGATGAATCCTTGTAACTAATAGCAAAAGCCCATCCAAAAGCTACCGGTACAATACCATGCTTACAAAATTCATCACCAAGCTTCAATGGTGCTTTTAATGTTCTTAATCCATTACAAGCAAAATCTAAAGTACGCCTATCTAGATCAACTGTAATACGCACAATATCTCCAACAACAAAGTCTCTTGATACAAGCAAATCATTCTCATGTCTACCTGGTTTATAATCGTTCGCTTCATCATAGATATCACTTGCTATACCAATGGCTATAGAAAATATTAACAAGTTGCTAAAAAACCGACAAAAAGAAAAACTAAAAGTAGAAAATACTTTCTCTTTTGAGTACTGATCACCACGTTTTTGAAAAAAAATAAGCGCGTACAGAACAAGAGAATAATAAAGTGCAAGATTATTCGCTTGTCTTTGTATAGCAGGATGTAGCAAAACTGGTTTTCAAGAGAAAAAAAAAACTAACCATTCATTTCGAAGTCACCCCAACTGAAATTAGTTAATTCAGCATGTTTCTTCATAATACCAATAGCAGGCTCGTAAGAATCATCTTTAACCATTAATAATTGAACAAACCATTCATGACGACCAGTAGTGAAGCATTTATTAGCATGAAGAATCATACCCTCAGTTCCAACTTCTGGTGAACACAAGGCAACTTTACCTTCTAAAAAAGTAGTCATATCTGTATGAGATACCCACCTAAACAGACGAACAATTAATAAGAGAATAACCAACCACGTATAAACTAAGTACAGGAAAAATAAAATCGAAAAAAAATTCGTGACTTCTAAGGTGGAATTCCACGCTTTTTAGACTTTTGCTAAAAATGGAAGTTTTGCCAAGTACGTGGCAAAGTTATTAGGTAAAAAGCTGTACCTAAGTTCATCACGTTTGTATGATACATCCTGAATCTGGTAGTAATCAAGTTCTGTAACAAGTGCAACACGCTTAGAGGCTGATTCTGGCCAATACATGTTCCCTGTTCTTAAATAATTTAAAATATAAGCAAAATAACCTCCGTCTCTATCAATGAATACCTTACGTGTTTGTAAGCAAAACTAAAAATAAAAAACTACAATAAGCCGTAAAAACGATCGTACTTGTCCTCTCGGATTTTTCTGTATTTTATGTCTTCCGCTGAACATAGCCTCAAGCATTGAGCCTACTTACGTGTAAAACAGTGGAAAAAAAAATATAACTAGCGTCTACAAAAATTGCAAGCGCTTACCTTGAGCCCACACAGATCTAAATGTGCTCAAACGCGTCTCGAATGTTTTTCCTTCTAAAGTGTAAGGTACTATCAAACCAAAAAAACTGATCAACGTACCACCAACGTTTAGGACAACAAGTTCATCAGGGTCATACGTTCCAGAGTTGGCTACCCATTGTAGTTCCTTTTCAAAAGACTACAAACTGTTAAACGACCTTACAGTGCACCCGCGTATACCTCTTTTGCGTCTTGTAGCTCTTTTTTTTCTGTTTCAAGCTGTTTAGTTTCTCTACTTACAATCGCTTCAAAATCCCTTATTTCTTCGCGTAGTAGGTTGTGCAATCGGGTGCTGAAATCTTTTAAACCTTTTACTTCTAAAATGCGAGTTTAGAAGCGCGATTATTTAACTCTACGCACTCTTTGGTCTTCTAGCGCCTTCTACATTCTTTGGAGTACCGTTATCTTGATTACCCCTTTTGCGTTTCATTTTACCGTATACAGTGCTACACAACGAGAAATTCAAGTGTCAAACGTCACCGTTGAGGCATTTAGGGTATGATTTTTTTGTCCGACAAGACACGCGTTGAACGGCTCCCAAATTTCACGATTTCAAAATAATAACGCTCATCACAACATGGCAAAGATCTCTCGTGAAGCTCTCAGTAAGTAAAGTCAATTTTTAATTATTATCTAACCAACTATGTAGTGTACGCAGCTTGTAACGTTATGATTGTACTAATAGAATACATTATAGCATCGCAGGACTATCTTTTGTTCTAGCTATTGGTGTTCTATGTAATATTATGGCCTGTGTCCTTTTCAAGAACTGGTTTCCTATTCTCGTTGGTACCCACGACTTTCATTCAACGTTTTCATCGTTAAATTTATGTAGTTGTCGCGTACCTGTTCGCACCTCTTCCTAACCTACTCTGCGCTGCTGTACGTAATAGTTTAGATGTTCCGACGTAATCACCAACGTTTTTTAGTGTGGTCGAGGCTACGAAGATAATAAAGCAAGGTACAATCATAATATTACTTCCCACGCTCATTACGACGCATAGAGCATTTAAAGACGCCGGATTCTTCTTGACAGGCATTTTTGTCGTTAGCGGTCTCGGTACGCCCTCAAATACATGCCATTTGAATTGACAGCGCATTTCACCACGTTTTTACTTCGATTAACATGCGAGAAATCAAAACTCAACTTTAACTGACGCACCTTTAAACTCATTTTTCTGTAGCTCTACCAAGTGTACTCGCGCATTTGACCATCGTACGTTAGAAAATCGGCGTTATAACCCTTTATAGAATTATTTGTTTTCACCCGAATGTAAGTCGTTTACAACCTTATAGATTAAAACAACAGCTCTATTCCTCGGTCTGGCAGGCGGTTTGATCGTTTACGGGACTATTCTAGTACGCTTTTTTTTGAAAGTTTTCACCGTTTTTTGAAAAGCCGACTTATGTTGTTTCTAGACTTACTTGCATTGCTTCCACGGTAAGAAACGTGATGATGATTTCATGTAAGTTTTTACGGATCTGCGAAACGTGTTGTAAAACGTTGTTTGTACAAATAAAATTCAGAGAAAAAAAACCATACCGCTGTCAAACCTTTGTAGTGACACTAGTGTAGTCGTAGGAAATTTAAATGCAAACGTATAAATAGTCGAAGACACTTGCATTTACGAACACCTATCTCTCGCAATAGCGGTTAAAGCAACACTCATTGTAGCTGGAACTTCCAAATAGATTTCACCTGAAGTTGTTACCTGCATGATCATTGAAATGAAATGACTTTATTTTAACTGGCCTTGTTCAAACAAACAACAACTGCGCATGTCTGGAAGCGAATCAAACGAAACAGCGTACTGTGCTTTGAAAACAGTAAATCACTAAACAACTCTGTAGGTCGCTGTTAGCACTCCCAGTCGAAACAATAGCAAACATGGTGTTGTTTTTAGATAAATCTCGGTTTAGTGTAGCCCAGACATGCTGTGCGCTTGCTGCAGTTATACACGATATCACTGGATATTCTTCCGTTATTTTGACCACCCAAGAGAGTTATAAGAGAGTTTCATCGTACAGAGGAGTATTGTGTAACTCGTTGGTTACAGCAATAAATGCTACTGGCACATTGCTTACTCTTTTGAAGGGAGTCAAACGATTAGTTATAAAAGATCCTTCTTGCACTCTAAAGAGCACTGATTTAACAGTTCTTGCTGGTGTCAAATCTATTGATCTATCGGATAGTAAAGTCACAGTAACTGATGATTCACTATGCGCACTTTCTGGTGTTCATAAAATCAATCTTTGTGACTGCAACAGTATTTCAGATGTTGGTGTATCAGCTTTAGCTGGTGTTCATACGATTGATTTAAGTGGTTGTATACATATCACAGATGAAAGTGTTAAGCTGGTGGGTGGAGTACACACAATAAACTTACGTCGCTGTAAAAACGTAACAGATGAGGGCATTAAAGCGCTTGCTGGTGTTCATAGTATAGCGTTGAGTACAGGTTCTGATGAAGGTATAAAATGGCTCAAAGGCGTAAGTACAATTCTTCTTCAAGGTACTCAAATTACTGATGTCGGCTTGCAAGCTATCAAAGGAGTAAAGAGAATTGATGTTAGGGATTGTGCTGTTTCAGATAAAGGTCTTAAAACTCTATCTGGTGTTCATACTATATTGTTGCGTGGTTCGTTAACAAACATTACTGATGAAGGTATAGTGGCACTTGCAGGTGTACATACAATTACGTTTTGTGGTAAAAATGTATCTGATATTGCAGTATCAGCTCTTTCTGGTGTCCATACAATGTGTATATCCGGAAGCTCAGCACTAACAAATGAAGGTGTAAAAGCACTTGCTGGAGTCCACTATTTAAGTTTATCGCACTGTGATGGAGTAACAGATGAAGGCGTCAAGCATCTTTGTAAAGTTCATACACTTATTCTTTGTATGTTACTTTCAGTTACAGATAAAGGCATCGAGACGCTTGTTGAAGTAAATACACTACATCTTGTTGGAATGAATGCAACAAATGGAAGTATTTTACCACTGAAAGAGCAGGGTGTTGAAGTATTTGCAATAAACTGTGGAGATGCGACGAATACAGAATATAGCGTGATGGCTGTTTACGACCTAATAGAGCCAAATATCTTTTTGGAATACAATATGTAGAGGTAATAAAGCATTGCATATCGTTCCCAAAAATCACGTGATTTATTTACTTTACGAACACTCACTAGAAAACAAGCAAACACTTCATTTACAGCGACTCTCATTAGTGGTTTGCTGAATACCTTTTAACCATGGAGGTTAAGATAGAAGTCTCAAAACGATCCAAAGCTGTTTAGCCAAAGTTGCAGTAAGTTAAGTCAATGTGATGAGGCTTAGCAAGTATTGTTCGAATACAGTGCGAGGTGTAAACAACGCAACGTGAGTATTTTGAAAGAGTAGCCGAGCCTTACAAGTACACTACCAATTTTAAAACCTATTTTTGTAATTACATCACTGTTTCGCGTGTTTACGCGTATAAAAGGGTTCACAAACAGTTTTCAGCGATATTCTTATAAAAAAAGCTTAAAAACCCGCTTTATTGCTCGTATCATTAATAAACGAATTAAACAACCTTTTTAGAGCTTAAATAAACGCTTTCGTTCATTTTCGCTGTGTCAAATGAATTCAACGAAAATGAGATTTTTTTTTGTAAATTAGTTGACAGGACTCCTTACGTACTTCCTTTAGGCCTTTTTTTGAATTCATAATATCTAAACACAACAACATACAACAACATGGCAGGCGCAAAGATAAAAGCAGACATTGACCCAGACTGTTTAGAAGAATACGAAGCGTATGTTTAAAAAAAAACAATCCAAAAACTGCTTTTGCACATTTTCTAGGACGCTATTATGTCTTTGTACACAAACTCTAGAAAAATGGATTCCCTAATATCTAGTTAGTCAGGATTGACTAACTATTTGACAGGGACCGTTCCGTCATAGAACTTTTTCGTTTAATGATGCTAAGTCATTTTCTGCTCTAACACTTTTTTTAGTTTTAAAGATGGCAAAGGATCATCTTACATTGTTTACAAACTTGTCGATAAGTTCAAACGGGTAGCAATAGACACAAAGGGTACATCAGGAGATAATTGGGAGACAATGATGAGCAATCTACCTGAAGACGAACCGAGGTTTTGTGTATTTTCTTACTCTTTCGATGTTGGTTTGGGTGAAAGAACTAAAATTATCTTCCTATTTTGGTAAGTATAGTGGCGTAACACGTGCTCAAATTATTTATTTTCTTACAAGCATACTTATAGGTGTCCTATGACTTCAAAGGTAAAAGCGAGAATATGCTACAACTGCTCCAAACAGCATTTTCGTGCACAACTGCCAGTACGTTATACTAGAAAAAGCAGATAGTAGCAACAATCAATGAGCTTATTTTGTGTTAGGGCCTAGCTTTACGTATACATGCTGATGCAAAAGGAGGTGTTACAAATAGCGGACTACTGGATACATGCAAACTTAAGTTTAAAGAATAGACAAACCCACTGTCATCAATTAATAGTAACAATTACTGAAATACTCTTTGTTTATTATTCTAACTTTGCTTGTGTTGTTTGTTTTTTTTTCAAAGGATACAACTTATTCCTTTAGTATAACATCTTTTCCAGCTTGGATATGGTATCGCAGAAGTGGTAAGTAATATTTAACGAACTTGGAAGTAATTGCAAAAAGGATTCAAATAGCTACATATTTAGTTAGTACTTAATGCTACAAAATCAGTACCTTTCAATGCTTTGACTCCTTGCTCTGTTACTTTAGTATTAAAAACGTAAATTTTATGAACACCTGCAAGTACTTTGATGCCTTCATCAGTTACTAAAGTGTCACTCAGATTAATAGTATGTACTCCAGCAAGTGCTTTAATGCCTTCATCAGTTACTAAAGTGTAACTGAGGTTAATAGTATGAACTCCTGCAAGTACTTTGATGCCTTCATCAGTTACTAAAGTGCCCCTCAGATTAATAGTATGAACTCCAGCAAGTGCTTTAATACCTTCATCAGTTACTGGAGTGTTATTAAGGTTAATAGTATGAACTCCAGCAAGTGTTTTAATGCCTTCGTCTGTTATATACTCACACTCATAGAGGCATATCTCATGAACTCCTTTTAGTGCTTTAATACCTTCATCGGTAACTGTAGTGGAGTTTATGTCTATAGTATGAACTCCAGCAAGTGCCTTGATGCCTTCATCTGTTATATTATTGCATCGATTTAGGACTACATCATAAACACCTTTGAGTGCTTTGACACCTTCGTCTGTTATATACTCACACTCATAGAGGCATATCTCATGAACTCCTTTTAGTGCTTTAATACCTTTGTCAGTAACTGAAGAGTTATAAATGTAAATAGTCTGTACTCCCGCAAATTGTTTGATAAAATCATCATTAGAACCATGTTTGTCGATGCTGATTTTTGTGTGTTTCAGAATACCGGGATGTTGTACAGCTGATTTTGCTTGAGCTAATGTTTTAATTGTTATAGCGTGGTATCCAATAATGTCATGAACGATGGAAGCAATGAAATGACAGGTTTGACAAGCTGCAAACCGTGATTTGGTTGTTTGACGCAAGATATGTGCTATAATCTCTGTAGGAAGCTCTAACAAACTTGTACTGGTTGTAGTGTCGATTTTACAACGCTTTGATGTGGATTGCATATTAATACTGTATGATACCGTGTTAAGGGAACGGTCCACGGATTTCTTGGCTGTACACGTGTTTTACTCCGTTACAGACGTTTGGGTAAACTTGAGTTGATTCCGTATAAATCAACAACAACAACCGACAAAGCTTAAACAACATGGCGAGCAGCAATCACCCAAAAATTTCCTTTTCAATTTGTTTTAAACAACTGTAAAACCTTTCTATTTTCCAAGTGTTCTTGTATAATATAACAAATGCTTGGCGCTGCGCTAGAGCCACAAGACATTTTGTCTTCCTCCCAATCGTCTTAGTTAGTGTTCCTTTGTTAGTTGATAGAAGAAAGTCAACTGAGAGTGTTAGAACTCTAACCGGTTCTATTCTGGCAAAAACTTACAACTTCTTTCAGACCTTACAAGACTTGACAGTTCTGAGAACTCTAACAACACAATTTTGGTAACCGTATTTTCCCGTCAAACTCACTGATGCGCTGTGCTTGCGTTGATGCTGCTTCACACTCACTTGCTTACTTGCAATTTATTCATAACCGACAAGTTTTATGATAAGTATTACCTCGGCTACAAGAAAATCTTCTTGCAGCTACAGAACTACAACGGATATATGTTCATACCTAAGTTTCAATAAAAGAGTATGAGTTGTACACTGGTCATAGATTAATAGAACATGAGAATGATATCTTTTTCTCTTTGATTCTTTGATGAGAAATATGGCGACAAAGTCAATAATAAGAAATGTGCTAAAGGCCATATTGTTTATCGCCTAGCAAAAGATGCTGAATTGTTATTGTAACAAACTGATGTGAAGAGACAAGTTCTAAAAATAACACGTGGTTTCAATTGTACTACAATTCGTAGTACTTTGATAACTTACCATAGCTTGTCTGTTTCCAGCACCCAGACCAGCTTAGGTTCATCCAAGAAAACAACTTTACCTTTTATATTTATATCACGATCAAACCTAGCAAACAATTTAGAAGGCACTGCCTTCACCCAAACTTTTTTTACACAAAGGATTTTGGTTGTACTACCTAAATTAAGGTCACTTAAGGTCAAGTACGGCTCATTGTTGCTGGGTAATTATTGTACCCAGACACCACGTGACAATCCTATGCTATCTACCTCAAAGCGTTGTAAAGTCGACACTACAACCAGTACAAGTTTGTTAGAGCTTCCTACAGAGATTATAGCACATATCTTGCGTCAAACAACCAAATCACGGTTTGCAGCTTGTCAAACCTGTCATTTCCTTGCTTCCATCGTTCATGATATTATTGGATATCATGCCATTAAAATAAAAACATTAGCCCAAGCAAAATCAGCTGTACAACATCCCGGTATTCTGAAACACACAAAAATCATTGCTAGTGTATATTGTGATGCTAATGACAACATTATCAAGCAATTTGCTGGAGTGCATACTATTGACCTCAAGTACACTTCAGTAACTGATAAAGGTATTAAAACACTTGCCGGAGTACATACTATTGACGTTGAAGGAACCTCAGTAACAGATGAAGGTGTCAAATCACTTGTTGGTGTTCATACTATTGGCCTCAGTTACACTAAAGTAACAGATAAAGGTATTAAAGCACTTGCTGGAGTACATACTATTAACCTTGAAGGAACCTCAGTAACAGATGAAGGTGTCAAAGCACTTGCTGGTGTTCATACTATTAACCTCAGATGCACTTTAGTAACTGATGAAGGAGTCAAAGCACTTGCTGGAGTTCATACTATTAACATCGACTTCACGAAAGTAACTGATGAAGGCATAATAGCACTGAATGGGGCATGCTATATTTCTGCTGTTGCTAGTTATGTTACTGAAGAAGGGGTTAAACAATTGAAGGGGAGTGGAGTGCTCTTGAGGACAAAATAAAGATACCTCACTAAATCAAGATTTAACATCATATACCAAGAAACCTTTAATTTGTTTTGCATGTACATTTTACCCATCTATCAGCTGATGAATATGTATACTGCATTTTTTAATTGTCACCAATCAATATCTGTCTCAATAGACAGACTTTTTAAGGTCTGACAGATCGACACTTCCGAGAGGTCTTGCAAATCTCACTTTTTAAATGTGACCCACTTGTCCAGCGATCCAACCGTTTCAAACCCAAAGCAAAACAATATACACATTTGACACCCTGCGCGTTTACAAAGCTACAGCAATGTTGGTGGTTTGGGGAATTTCAACGTTATTGCACCTGCATTGCTGTTTGGATGCTACCAGTGTGCTTTTGTTAGCGTTGGTAGGCGCTAGCTTAGCGCTAGTAAGCATAGTCATACAAACTTTCGCACAATGAACCATCGTGGTATCAATGAAGCGCTTGTGCGTTCATTGACTTTTTCCGATTGTAAGAATCTTCGTTAATTGTAAACCCTTACAAACTCTGATACGACCTATTTTGGTTTTTCTGTTAGCAACTTATAATGCCAAGTGTAGTCTCAGGCACGTTGTTCATAAAAGCTAAAGCTATTTGTGACATTAGATACGAAACTGTTTTTTTTAACTACCTCTTCTTTTTTATCACGTGTTAGAGCATTTCTTCAACTTTTTGTTGTTCTCATCGTTTATTGACCAAAAAACATTAGTGACTCACTTGCTACTCTGGCTATGTGTGAGTGTAGTATTTTCACAGCAATATACGCCAGATCAAGCAGATTGGTCCACATTCAATGCAAAAGCACTTGCTGTCAACCCATCGCATGATCCTGATGGTATCAGTTGGATAACACCAGAACGGTGGGACGAAACGAAATGGAATGGAACAATATTCAACCCTTCCAAAATGACAAAGGAAGAGTTTGCTGAGGCTATTTGCCCTGCAGTGGACGTTATTAGAGGCATTAGAGAGGTATTCTACCAACACAATCCTTTTGCGAACAATTCGAATCCAACAAAGTCGGAAGTAGACGAGTGGCACCGTATAGCTATCAATCACGTGCGAGCCCTCATAGGTACGTTGTAGCTACTTTATTAATATCTTTTTTACGGTTTTGTAACTTCAATTTTCAGTGTAATTTGATTTTAATACAAGCTTTCTTTTTTAGGATACACTAGCCCAGATAGGCAAGTAAAGAAGGACATTTGCACATTTGCTAGAGCTCAATGGGCAGCTGAACGTAAACATACGACAATGTGGGATACCAAATACCCAGCCACAGGATCTTCTACTTATGGCCCTTGCCAAGGGAGCTCAGATGCCCATTGTGGGGGATCATTCATACCTGATGATTTAGATCAAATACTTTACTTGCCTGATAATCATGATGCATGTTTTACATCTGCAGGTTCTGAAAGTGTGTTACGTACGCCAAAATCAAATATTCCTTGGTCCATAAAGTGGTCTCGTGGTCTATGTTCTGGTTTATATGGAGATGGATTTTGGGGAGCGAATGTTCAACCGTTTTTTACAAGAGAAAAATTTGGATTTAGCTTTTGGGATACAGACATAATCAACAGCAACAGCAATGTTGAGCTAAGAGCAAAGTGGACTGGTGCCTTAATGCCAAACCTTTATTGCAATCCATCTCTTCCAGATTGTGTCCCTACTGACATACCAACGGTAGCACCGACAGCAACACCAGTTGCACCTACAAGTACTTTTTTTGTAAACTTAAGTCTTGCCACGTGCTACAAGATTTTTGTTACTTTTATTTAAGTTTCAATCAATACAAGTTAACTGTTTTGTTTAAGGATTAATGGATTTTATACCAACTGAGACCATTGTTGTATTAGATGATGATATTTTTGTTGAGGGTAGTTTTTTCTCTCATTTCTTGTGAAAGCTGTCCTCGCTAAACCTAAACTCAGGCATGGTTAGATTTAATGATACAATAATTCAGTTGACTAAACCAAAGACAATACTTGATGTGACTGGTTGTATCGATGGTCAATTTACTATTGACGCAACAACAACAGAGGTAGAAACTTCTATCAGCTACTACTGTTCAATGTCTAACAGTTGTCTTATTGTAGGTATCATCAATCCTACTAACTCAATTCAGAAATTGTCAAGAAATCAACCCAATGATTATCTTGCGTCAAAACCAGTGTGTTGAACAAACAAGGTCTTCTACTAGGCTAACACAGTCCCTAAATGTTGCCTTTGTAGTAAAGTGTAGTGGTAGCATGCTCAACGTTTGTGCTGCTCTTCTTGTACTCATGGTTTTTTTAATATTATAACGTTTATCAAAAACCTTATACAGTTTTAGTTTTCCATATTTTCTATCTTTTTGTCACATTTGGACTAGCCCAAACTAGTAAAAAATTAGCACTGTTGTCGGTACCAAATACTATGTGCAAACCGTGTTCAAAAACTATTTTTATCTAGTAGACAAGGTTCATGTAACTTTGGAGTTAATCGTTATCATGTGCATGCATCTAAATGTAAAATGTTCATGATTTATCTTTCTAGGTTTAAACTTATAGATGTGTCTACGAATTTTTTATTCTCTTACATAGCAACCATGTACACTATTACAAACAGTACAGTATCGTTTTTATTCTTCTCCATGACAATCCTTCCATGTAATTCTCTTAATACCTCTTACACTTTCACAAAGTACTATTCTCTTTTTATGTTCATAAAAGTATACTTTAAACTTTTTTTTTCCAGCTGAAACTGCTGTAACACTATAAGAACACCCATGGGTGGGTGCTATTCGAGATTTATAGAAGCATAATGCATTACAAAATCCATACCACCTACAACACGGACATGTGTTTGCATCAGGTTTTCTATCCAAATCATTATGTAGAAAGCTTTTACAAGATTCACAGTTCAATTCCTTTAAAGAAGAATACGACCTGCAAAGCCTCAGCCAATCTATACCATCACTAAACATTGTATAATCTTTGGATCCTCTATACACATGTGTAATGTTATCGGGTAAATAGGCTTTGACAATAGGTAGAAAAAAGTTTCTACAAGACGCAATGTTGTTCCAGTTCTTACACACCTCTGCTATTACTTTGTATGTCTTCCTGTCTCTTTCAAGACTATTGAGAATAATGTAGTAGCAATCGTAGTTAAGAATTTCTTTTGTTGTCATCATATAAAGTTTTTCAATAAAAAGCAGTTTAAATTGGATTGTGTTCTCAGAAAATTCTAGGTTCCATTTTCTCTTTATTGTTCTTGAAAAAGTAGGTGAATCGTTATGGGCATCATATAGGTATAAACTACACATCTTTGCATAATATCTAAGTTTTTTCATACTGCTCTCGAGCAATTACAACCGCATGCCTAGCTGTGAGCGTGTCTTTGTTTTACTTTTTTTTCACGGTTCAAATCAACTACAATGACGTCATACATAGAATGCCACGTGAGAAAATACAGTGAACTTCTAGTGTATCTATGCTTTCCTGTAAGTTCGTGGTACTACAAAACACGTACAGTTTGATGACGTTGGCATATGATTTCATGACGTTTGTTCACCTAGCCTTCCTACCGTGGGCTCACAAGATTCATATTATTGTGTATTTTGCGCTGACTTTAATAAATTGGCTTAACCGACAGTTATTTTGTTTCAAATCCCATCTCATCGCAACAAACTACGTAGCGTCTCACTAAAATGGCGACTGAATCAGTAAAGGGTGCGTTAACAGCTGATCTAATTTATTAGCTTTCAAACAGCCTTACATAGCGTAGAATAGCTACCTAAAGCGTTGTTTTGGCATTTTCTGCATAATTTAACGAAAATAAATTTTTTACTCCTGATAGGCACGTCAATCAAACAAGGAGCATCCTTTGGTACAATGTCATGCGATATAGTCAAATTAATTGCTTCCAAACACATGGACATCTATCTTCAACTTCCAATCGTTTGTAGACATTTCGCACTAAGCATTCGATACAATGAAAAGCTCCAGTTTCACGGAGAGCTTCTTAGCTTCATGAAGGACGATAAATCACAAATAGGCTCATCACAAGTGATTATAAACGGTGTAGAGCACGGCAAGCACCGTACCTTCCATAAAAACGGTAGACTTCTATCGGAAACGTTTAAAATACGCGGAAAGAAGCAAGGACTTCAGACGGTTTATGACGAGGAAGGGAATATGATTATGAAGGGAAACTACGTAGATGATATACCAGATGGTGAGATTTTTACTTGGTACTCAAACGGTACTCTTTGTTCAAGAGAGAACTGGAAAAATGGTAAGGAGAACGGGTTGTTTGAAAAATTTTCTGAGAATGGTGTTTTGCTTGTTACTGTCACACAAAAAGACAGTGTTCAAGTTGGCCTCCATAAGACTTTTTTTCCGAGTGGTAAATCCAATGTACCATAGAAATAATAGATGGTGTAAAGGTATCACTTATGTACAATCAACAAGGTATTGTACAGTGTAAGAAGGAAACAAAAGGAGAATATACAAAAATGACAACAGATCTTTTTGGCGGGCAGTTTGAAGTTAACTTAAAAGGAACCACTCAACATGGTGACTTAAAAATATGGCATCGTAATGGTCATATAAAGTCGTGTGTTCCTTATATTGATGGAAAGATAAGAGGACAAGTTAGAAAGTGGTATGACAACGGTCAGCTTGAAGTAAGGTTCGATTCAGGTGCTGAAGGTGGAGTTTTTAATAGATGGTTTCGAAGTGGTGAGAAAAAAGAAGTTTATGGCATGGGAGGTAATGACAAGAGAGATGGCGAATTTAAAGAATGGGATATTGATGGTAATCTTATTCAGCATAAAATATATAACGATGGCGTTATGGTACAAGATATGTTGGGCTGAAAATGAATAACAAACTGAGTAAAGATAAATTTCCGTTACTTCAGTAGATATTAGTTAGTTTGTTCATTGTGTAGACATTAAATATTATTGGAAAGAGTGTAAAGCAAAGTTGTTGTGATACCTTAATAGATAGTAGTATTAAATTTGCGTTGTAAATAATATACTTGTATCAGGTAAAGTTCACTCGGCACAATATTTAATAACTGACGTTTTACAGCGGATTCTCCTTAAGTTGCATCGAAATTTGAAACACTATTCTTCCCAGAAAATTCTTGCTTCTGACTTTTGTTGAATCAGCAGAAATGCCACGTTATACCAAATAACCATAATAAAGCTTACAAAGATGGATATAGCCTCTCCACAAAGCAACGGCGCTTATAGTTTGCTTACAATACCATTGGAGCTACAACACATGATATTTAACCTAGAATCTCGCACATATCGTGTTTGGCCTATTCTTTGTAAACAAGCTGCTTTTACAAGCAGATATGACTTTAATCTTCTAAAACATGGCCTGTTTATCTCCAGGGATAGAAAACAATCCAATTACGCTCATGGCAAACTACACGGTGCCTTGCGGAAATATGTACTCGCAGACATAGTAAACTACAAGTACAGACTGTTATCTGAGGTTCATTATGTTCATGGTGTAAAAGAAGGTGTCTATGAGAGATATGGTCCACGTGGCTTAGTTGAGAAGTGTTATTACAACAAAGGAAAGCTTCATGGTGAGTACAAGCTAATAAGCCATGGACGGCAAAGAAAAGATGAGATCCGTCATTACAAGAATGGAAAGCTTCATGGTGATAAAAAGATATACCTTGACGGTAAGCTTGTAGAACGACATCAATGTGTAAAGGGTAAACTACATGGAATGAGTACATTTTGGTACAACAATGGTAATGTTAAAAGCGAGGTACCTTACAATCATGGAAAGATTCATGGCACACATAAACGATTTCACATTGATGGCAGACTTGAAATCTCAGAGCATTATATTGAAGGTGTACTGTATATTGATGGGCAACCACAGAATAGAAGAATACTTTTGTGCAATACACTGGCTATACAAAGGCTAAAGAAAAGGAAAGGTTTGTTCTAACAAACACTGCAGATTGAGGCTATCAAAAATCAATCAATCATTGACATGCACAGCGGGTGTGCTTCGCCAGCTTGTCGCTATTGTTCAGCGAAGGGATCGTAACTCTTACTGCGCTTCTAGCCTTATTGAAGTCATGTGGAATGTACCTTACTAGCAAACAAAAAGATTCTCACATATTTTGTATTTTTGGCCTTCTAGCACCATTGATGGTAATTAACAACGTTAAACAAAGCAGTTTTTCAATTGCGTCGCATACTACCAATGCACTTACGACATTGTGTTCCCCACACTTATTTAAGATAGTCAGGTTTCTATTAATATAAGTCCAAAGGATGAAATCTAAGTGAGGCTTAACGCAAGTAACCAGTGACTTATTTAACTGCGAAATAATAAAGGTTTTTGTGTTATAACTGACCACAACGCAACATACGACGCTCAAAACTTCAATGTATCATAAAAGAACCTTTACCAATGTACTTATAAACTTAATTGTTACAATCACTTTCTTTATCCAATATGGATACGCCGGAGAGCTCAAGGTGGATGTGCGTGTGGAAAGAATAGTATATTTCAATGGAATAGAAAGCGCAGGACCTTTAGACTTTATTATTGGATATAACATAGCCCTTGAAGGCTCCGAGGCGCATGACAATGCTTCAATGTACGTTTTCTAACTTTGAGTTACTAAATAAAATATATCCACGCACGTGATCACAAAAAAAAAACGTGGTTTTTTACACATCTGCGTAGATGCTCGCAAGGTCTGTTTCTTGAAAGCTCACAAGCATCAAAGATTTTCTTCGATCCTGGGCTTGATCTTTCTGTGAGGTACTCAATAGTTGACATGTTTGGCTTTTTTTTAAAGGCAACTAACACGTTCCAGCATTCGTACCTTTCTTGTTCCAGATATGCCTCGGACACATTTAAGTATAACGATGCGTGGCCTTACAAATGGTACTCTTTGCTCAGAAACTCATACGCCATGTACACTATGCAATGACGGTTTATTCCACGAAACAAAGTCAGCTATAACGTCACTTGAGATTAACAGTAACCTCGTTCTTGCATCTAACCCAGAAGAAATAATATTCACTGAGCATTACGTACTTCAATTCCATTTATTCCTTGGTACGCAATAAATCACGTGATTTATGATTAATCGTATTCACTTTTTTGTTAACACTACTAAGAATACGAGCCTATATGTGGCGATGGTGTACATGAGATTTTTGAGGAGTGCGATGACGGGAACAAACAAAACGGAGATGGTTGCTCAAGGTACACTCAATAGCTCTCATCAAAGTTTCTTTGTTGATTGAAGTTAGTCTTTGCTTTATTGATACTATCGCTACAAATACTTCAGCGCCTGTAACGAAAAACGAAACAATTAGTGGAGATGAATCTAGAGCTTGTAGTTTTAAAGACTTTGAGTTTTGCCTTCAAAAATACCTTCACTTGAACTTGACATTATTCATTGTAATTTTAACACTATTTGGTGCTTGTTTGATACTCACGCTCACCGGTATTATATGTTTCTGTAGATGTTGTAGGTGCTGCGAAGAAGGTAAGGAGTGTCTTGTTAAAAAAAGTCAAAGACATAATTGTTTTGTTTACCGCAAACAATTCTCTCAAGTTTATCTTGTTTAGATGAAGAAGACTATATTCAAGAACCTGCAATTTATTCTCCACCAAAAAGACAACGAAAAGGATCAAGTAAGTATATTTATACATGTAGGAGGTTACCCTTAACAACTTAAATAGGCGTTAAGTTGGTGCCACAAACAAAGAAAGAAAATAAGCCGACAAGATTGGATGATATGTTCATACGTGAAGAGGACCCTGATGAAACATCCGGTTCAAGCATAGAACTTAACTCAATGAATTCATTGGATAGTGTTGCTTCGCAAGGAACTTTAGAAGAGCTCTCCAAGTCGTTTCCGGAGTACTACAAATAATGTTAGTTTTAGCAACAATAAAACAATTTTAATGTCTTGAACTGTTTTTTTTGGAAGTCGGCATTCCAAAACCGACCTTCATTTACCCTAAGTGTTTCACTCTTTTCTCGCTTCTTTGTTGGGTAAGAATCAAGCTGATAACAACCAAACACAGAGTATGTCGGTTGGTTCAACCAATACCTCCACAAAAAGCTGTAACCGGTTTCCACTGCTCGTTTATATGAGTCAACACATTATCAACAGCGCTGATGTGTTAGAACTAACGAAATCCACAAGAAAAGATCACGCTTTCATAAATGTGATTTTGGTACCGTTTACCTCTTTTTTTGGCTTCCCGTTACCTGTGACAACAACTCCGAAAGTTTTTCAAATCAATGGCATCGTATCCAAGACCAGCTCGCGCTGCTAGACAAGAACTAAGAGAACTTGATGGTGCTGCGCTTCATCGACTATTTGTAGCGTTCCATAACATGCAACAAACCGGTACGCACTTTTTCACGGTTGTTTTAGAGCGTGTCGTTTTGTAACACGTGATATTATAGACGATTGGGCAAAACTCGCCGGTATGCATGGAGGCGGTCTTCCTGACTCTGAAGACGTCAAGATTGCGCGTAATAGAGTTTATTGTCACCATAGAAGCGAGACGTTTCCACCATGGTACGTTTTTAATTTTTTTGTACAAAAGAGCTCTAGATATCTTTCCTACTACGTTCATCTCGTATTTTCTTCACTCAAATCTATGTCGTGAGGCGTATCTGTGTTATTTCGTAACGAACTTATTTTTCCGTTAGGCATCGCGCTTACTTAGCTGAGGTAAGTACACAGCGTGTCTTTTGTTAACAACTCATAACTGTATTTTCGTTGTGAACGGAGATTATCGCTTCTGTCGCTAATAATTGCTTTAGTTCGAGTATGTACTTCAAAATCATGATCCTTGGTATCCTGGAGACCATATGACAGCAAACAGGATCATGTTACCGTTTTGGTACGAACCTTTTTTTTTTTTTGGTTTCGCGTCAGAAAACCCAAAAAACAACACTTTCGGGTTTACACGTGACAACAGTCTTTATAACGTTTTTTTAGGGATTGGTCCGGTACTAGATTTGCTGAAGGTTACCCTGAGTTTGTAACATGGCCAAGCGTTAGGTACGTAAATAATGACGAGCGAGAGAAAAACTGACAACAACTCCGATCTTTTTTGGGAACAAATTTGTTTGAACTAATTTTTTTATTAGATTGTACTTAGACGGCGAATGGAAGACTGTAACAAACCCTCTAGCTTCTGGACCTCACTTCCAAAGACGTAAGACAGTAAATAAAGCGGTTCTGTTAGATAAATATATCTTACAAGTCACAATTTAGGTAGAACAAGAAGAAGACGTACTACGCCTGATTCTATCGCTAGGGAGCTTCAATTTCGTGCTGTACGCAGTGAAGCCACTGATGCGATAAATACGGATGACGTACGTGTATTAAACAACCATAACAACGCTTACAGTAGCCTGCTAGCACTTTTCAATGTCAGCAAGAAATTTTTCGGCAACTTCTTTGGAAGAACCCCACGATGATGTTCATGTCGCTGTAGGCACGTGATATGAAATGAAAAATGAATATCTTCGTTGTTGGTTTAGATTTATTGACATTTGATTTTACATAGGCGGAGATATGTCTGGTGTTGATACAGCTGCTTTTGATCCTATCTTTTGGTTACATCATTGTAATGTTGAACGTATTTATTACGCATGGCAAACACATTATCCAAATGAGAAACCAACAAACCCACAAGAAGAAATGGGTCCTTTCGCACCAAAAGCTCAGTTTGGAAAACTAATGGGATGGCAAAACGATACAGGGTACGAACAGTAGCATCCTCGAAAAAAAACCTCAAGAATTATCGTCTTATTTTATGAAAATAGGAAGTACACCACTGTTGAAGAGTGGTTCGATTTAGCCAATCTTGACTATACTTTCTCGTATTTGCTTCCTAGCCCAACACCTAGATCATCGCAAATGCGTGTACCAAGAAAATACGTTGTTCTAAGAGACGTAGAAACACCTCCAGAGTCTGTTTCTTTCTACGTTTACATCCAACGTAAATCTGATGTAAAATCTGCTGAAGGTGCTGAAAAGGCTAAAGTAGACTTCCCTCAAATATCAAGTGTTATTGCAAGCCCACGTGCGTATATTTCAACAATTTGCTGAAACATAATAACTCATAAAAAAAACTCAATATGTAAATCACGTGCTCACTTTTTTTTTGTTATTTAGAGATTGATGAACCAGACTGTGTTGGTGTTATTTCTGTTTTTTCTCTTGATACTTACCACGCTGATATCGAGTGTAAGAAGTGTGAGGAACGTGATCCTTTCTCTTATTCTCTTGATGTTACATCTGCGCTTCAAGAGCTCGGTGTTAAAAACAGCGATGAAGTCATTGTTACTATCCAAGCTAAAAATAGTGAGGACGAAGATATGCAAAACATGGTAATCCCAGGTACCAAAGAAGACTTGTTTCGAACCTTTTGATCTTGCTCCTTCTAAGCTTTACCCTTTAGAGCCTGTTATATTGCATGAAAATGACTTCTTCTCATTGAGCGATATTGATAGCGACAATTTGGATAAAGCTAGGAAACAGGATGTAGCGTCACTTAAAAGAGTAAGCTAATCCACAAAAAAAAATTCCGCCTTTTCCCTGTTTCTTTTGTATCTTAGTTGTACCCCTTTACAGTTGTAATCGTTTAAACTTACTGTTGTAAATAGGTATTGGCTTTCTATGGATACCTAAAGGCCGATGTTCCACTCTCCCAAGCAATCAAAGACTTCCAACAAAAATGGGGACTTAAAGTAGATGGAGTTGTAGGACCAAACACCAAAAGCTTACTTCACCGTACGAAATTATTAGGATATCGCATTCGGTATTTAATGTTTTGAACACAGGTCCTAGAAGTGCTGACCCAGACGATCTCGCCAACCCAATCTTGGAAATAATTAACAAACTCAAAACAGGTCAAAGAAAGTTCAGATATGCAATTGGAAGAGTTGTATGCTATTTAGTTCTTTTGAGATTATTTATCATAGTGATAATGCTCTGCTATCAGTTTGTTCAATGTGTTGACTTAATGATCGTGTAGGATCAAGACTTGATTGACATTAACGATAAAGATAAGAGTATTGAAGATTTGAATGAAGTTGTAGAAAAATGCTTCCTCTCTTGGTCTTCTGCGATAAGTGAGGGTATACCTGGTGCTGTAAAATTTGTCCGTACAATTGATGTAGCAACTGCTGATGTTGTAGTAACATGGCTCGCTCTAGACGGACCAGGTAAAATATAAAGAAAAAGTGCCTTAAAATATCTTGATACTTACTTATCTTCAAGGATTCACTCTTGGCCACGTCAAATCGAAGAGTAACGGTCAAGTCCAGATTACCTTAGACGAACAGGAGAGATGGACTCTACATGGAACAGGGTTCCATGTTGGACCTGTTCTTGTACGTGAACAGTTTTTTTGACTGAAAAACTTTTTTGTCAAATTTTTTGTTTAACCAAGCTTATAGGCTCATGAAATCGGTCATATTTTCAACCTATCCCATTCTTCTACTACTAAGAGCGCAATGTACCCTTACTATAGACCTGATTTCGCAGGACCTACTGCTATCGATATTGATAACATTGTAAAACAAATAGTGTAAAACACATATTAATACAATATTTGTGCTCGTGTTAGAAGAGTTCATTGAAATCCTGTACGAGAACAGCCCAGGTATCATTTGAGATCACAAAAATATCAAATGACTTCAAAGTGTTCGTTCCTGAGGTCAATTCTTATGTGAAACTGCCTGACTCTGTAGGGATGATCGGAAATTCACGTGTCGAACAAAAAAAACCCCGGAAATCTGACGTCACAACTTTATTCTGTCCTTTGGGACTTCACTTTGTAATTCTTTAGGTAATCAGGGCACTCTACTCCATCAGCCAAGTCTTCACAGTCAACAGGTGTTCCAGTGGTTGTACTGAAAGGGATAACGCCGGTCCAAAGATGTGCCAAGTTTGGATCTAGGTTACATTAGTATGAGTTAATCGTGTTGCTTTGTGGTACCTTTAATATCTTTTTTGTCATCATGAGGACCTTCATTTCTGATCTTTGCTGATGCATGTTCAATGTCGATCACGATAACCTAAATAAGAACAGTTAGTTGTTTGCGAACAACAAAACATTGGAGATGGTTTAAAAATACTGAATTTTTTTTTTATAGTTGTACCTTTGTTGCTTTCATTTCAGTTGGATTTGGAAGTCTTGAATCTTCCCAGCGGCCTGGAATTAATACATCGTTTATTATCCTTTATCATAACAAGTTAGTTGCCCGTGCAATCACATCAAAAAAGAAGAAAAAAAAAAGATAGCGACGCACTTTAGTGCTCCAAGTTTCTCATCTCCTACAACTTCCTTTCCTGTTCCAAACACAACAACTGATCTATAGTTGACAGAATTATGGAAAACGGATCTAGCAACAACTAAACCATCCATAACGGTTACCTACATCGAGAAAAGTAAATAAAAGAAAAAAACAAGAAAAAAGAGCTAGTTCAAAAAAAAACATGAATAAATCTTATCGCATTTCTACTTACAGTAATGCAAATCTGTGCGCCTGTTGCCAAGAATTTAAGAAGCCTACTACTAATACTTCCATGCAAGTAAATCTTTTCATCCTAAAAAGCGAGTCAACAATGTTTTGATAGTCTCGGTTTTGATGACCCTTGTCCAGCAAAGTCAAATTCCCCAGAAAAAGAAAAAAAACTAATTTGGTCCTCTGTCCGTAACTTCGATAGAAAATTCAATGCAACTCGTTTGTTGTACCCTCGTGTGAGTTGACAACCTGGAGGTTACACAGCTTCACTAACTTTGGCAGCAAGGTAAAAAAAAAAGTTCGAAATACTCGGACTAGTTTACATTATTTGTCCGAGCCCTTCTACAGCAACGAAATACGCGCAAGTACGTTTTTGTGCGCGAATGGACGATTTTGAAGATTTTATCGAAATGATCACATTAAAAGGAGCAAGAAAACCGTAAGCGCACAGGGTATTTAAGACATGAGCGAACGGTTTTGGGAACAAAAAAGAAGCTCAGGACAGATTTGGTTTTAGGCTGTTAATGGGTGTCAACGCATGATATACGTACTTTACGAGCGTATAGCATTGGAATAACGAAGGGAGATCCGTCTTCAGAAGTGAAACCTAATACAAACGTCAACACGCGCGTTAATTACATATTATAATATGAGTACCAACGTGAGCTATAGTAGAAGCGTCTAATACTTCATGAACTGTTTTCTTGTCATAAGCGGCTCTTTTTCTTAATCTCTTCACCTGATTCTTTGCTGTTGCCTCGTACTTTTCGGTTGACATGCTTTGTTGCTGTTTTTGTTTTGTTCTGAACTCAAAATACCTTAATTGATCACTACATTAAGGTATAGTCTAATAATTCAGTCTCGGGCATATGGTCAAATCCCAGTCTTGAAAATATGCGCGTACTTTTGTAAAGTCGATTATTCTGCGCTCTAGCTGTACTGGTTTTACTCAGCCAAATTTTGTGCGTGTGTTTGTGGTATCAAATAATTTTTTGCTACACACAGTACTGAGAAATCGCGAAAAAACATACACACCAGTAACAGCTGGTGCTCTTGTGTGGCTTGAAAATTAACACGAACTTGTTCAGGCTGTATGGCATCGTAAAAAATGTGGACCTGCATGTGTGGGAGGAGAAAAGCTGTATTTACCCTTTTTTAGTGTTCCATCATTGTTTTTTTTTATTATGTGGTTGCATTGTATTACATCTTGTGGTAATTTATTTCACCAGTAGGGATTGTAAAAATCAACTACAGTAGTGAAAATTGCACTAATTTTCAATTTGAAAAAAGTTTTTCACTAAATTTGGTAATAAATTGCGAAAGTCGTGCACCAAAGTACTTTATTGAATTTCATATAGCTATAAACGATGAAAATTAAATACATACAATACACTGGGCGCTTTTTACAAAAATGTAACGGTTTAACAGCAAATAAGAGGTGTACTTCTACTATTTGGATTTCTAGGTGCGTATAAAGCAACAATAACCACTTTTTGGGAGTGTTAGTTGTATAGAAAATCAGAAAAAGCTGTTTTTCTTATACAGGCGCCACAGCGCCTATAATATTGTACCAACGCTTCTCACAATTATAAGGTTGTGCTTTATGGTGTTTTTTTGCAGATCAAGGGTGTGCTGTGCATGAAAACAGAGTTTGTGAACAAACAACACTCATGCTCCCCATAGATACTTTAAACCACATAGTGCATGTAATGCGCCATTAAACAGGACGAGTGTACTTTTTTTTCTCTTGTGCCAAAACCAAAAATAACCAAAATACTTGCGATGTATTTACACGTAAAACACCATGTTAAAACACATTAACGGCCATTATTATTAAGTCACAACTTGCTTATCAAGAGCGACTTGTGCCATACACTAATTAAGGTATACAAAATCTAGTCATCAGCTGACTGTACATTAAAGTTTTGGGGTTTTGTCAACTTCCGTACTATCTATTTAAGGAATTCTCAGTACAAGTGGCAAAATACTTCTAGGCTTTGTATGTACAAATGATTTTGTGGTATGCTTTTCCGACTAGTTATATCACGTGTTCACATTACATTCCACGCCATTCAACACATTGGCTAACTGGTAGATAAGTTGATTCAAAAACGACTTTATAAGAACTTTCAAAGGCGCGGAAAAGCACGAGTGGTTTACCATTGAGTGTGCTAAGTACTAGGTAAATCAACTAAAACCATATTTGATTTCAGACATGTTGATTAGTACTGGCTGCTATCTTTAGAAACATTCTCTTTGCTTTAGTCTTTTTATACCAGCTAATTCACAACGGTACTTCTTTGTGGTTGCCCATTAATATACAGTACACCTTTAATGTAATGTTCTGAGATTTTAAATCTGCCATCAATGTGAAATCGTTTATGTGTGCCATGAATCTTTCCATGATTGTAAGGTACCTCGCTTTTAACATTACCATTGTTGTACCAAAATGTACTCATTCCATGTAGTTTACCCTTTACACATTGATGTCGTTCTACAAGCTTACCGTCAAGGTATATCTTTTTATCACCATGAAGCTTTCCATTCTTGTAATGACGGATCTCATCTTTTCTTTGCCGTCCATGGCTTATTAGCTTGTACTCACCATGAAGCTTTCCTTTGTTGTAATAACACTTCTCAACTAAGCCACGTGGACCATATCTCTCATAGACACCTTCTTTTACACCATGAACATAATGAACCTCAGATAACAGTCTGTACTTGTAGTTTACTATGTCTGCGAGTACATATTTCCGCAAGGCACCGTGTAGTTTGCCATGAGCGTAATTGGATTGTTTTCTATCCCTGGAGATAAACAGGCCATGTTTTTGAAGATTAAAGTCATATCTGCTTGTAAAAGCAGCTTGTTTACAAAGAATAGGCCAAACACTATATGCGCGAGATTCTAGGTTAAATATCATGTGTTGTAGCTCCAATGGTATTGTAAGCAAACTATAAGCGCTGTTGCTTTGTCGAGAGGCTAAATCCATCTCAGTACAGCTCTTTCTGGCACGTTTAGGTTTGATACAAGTCAGTAAACTACTTAAGCAGTTGTTCAACAGTATTCGCCGAATTTTCTAAGATTGCTAGCTGAAACACTTAATGTGTTAAACTACAGTTTGTGACTACAACTTGTAAACTGGCTGGTTTGAGATACATAGTGAGTTCGTGGTTACAAAGAAATCCACTTGATTCAACATCATAAATTCACTTTATTGCGATGAAACAATTAATTTCATATCCATACACCTTTCCTGTAGAACGGAATTCCTCAACAGAGGCAATCATAGCATTTTTGAACTTTTCTTTAGGAATATCATCAAGCTTTGAATACATTGCTTTAAGTTTAGGTGAGTGCTCAAAGTTTTGCATGATATCTTTGGCATCCAGTAGTACAACAGGATTTACCTAAAATATGAGTTTGCGCTAAGTTTCAAGAACTTAAAACGTACCCCAGCCCAAGGAAATACATACTTGAACCCAGCATTCAAAATCATCTGCCTTGTTTTTTGGATGTCACAAAGATGGAATTTGGGGTTTACTGCACCGGGAGGGTTTCCACTTTCAATACCAATGTCTTTTAATACTTTACCTGAACAAAAAATAAGTAGTGTTGTTGGCAAACAAAAACCGAACCAGGAAGTGTGAATTGAGGACTATACTCTGGTCTTCCCCATACAGAAAATGCAGCCATTCCGCCTTTCTTCAGAACTCTAAAACACTCATCCAGCATTTTTTTTGGGTTTGGTACAAGATGCAAAACAGAGATTGCACAATACCTAAATGGTTGTTACAAATGTATTTCTTTTTTTTACCGTTTGCACCTATCAAATGATTCGTTGGAGTAAGCGCTCAAGTCCTCAGAGTTCACTTTTGCGTATGTAACGTCTATTTTGGAATTCTGATACATATGTGGTAAGTAGGATGTGTTTGATTTCATAGTTAAGTAATACAATTTTACCTTGTTTCGCTCTTTTGTCATATCTAACATAGCTGACGTCAGGTCGGTTACAGTAAGAGATGATGTTGTAGGAAGAAAGCTGTACTGTCTGTTAACAGTTTTATTACTTCGGGCTTGTGATTTGTACCTCAGCAGCAATTCTGTTTCAAGACCTGTTCCGCAACCAATTTGAAGAAAATTGCTACATTTATCTACATACATTCAGAACGCTTTTGTAATATAGAAGGTTACCAAGTTGCAATTGTGTAAACAGCTGGAAGGCAGTAGATCTGGTTTGTTTAGAAGCTATAGAGTGAAATCCACTTGCAAAAGTTGTCCAATACGTTCTACAAAAGTCAGCAACTCTTCAGGAATTTACACAACATACTCTAATTGCTTTATCTTGTCAGCGTTGTCTACAATGTATGTCAGTTTAGAAAACTAGTACAGATGTTAATTAATCCTACCTTGTGTTGTACTAGCCATGGTACACTTTAGGTTCAAAGGAACTAAACAATCTTTAGAGTGAGAAAACCGGAGTAAAAAGTAATTCCGATCTGAACAAACCTAGAATGCTACTAATACTTCCTGATCTTCCTCTAACCGGTAAAATGGAACCTGTACCATACATACACGTAATACCTGTTAAAAACCTTCGTTACAATTAATAAATCCGATCGCGAAAACAAAAAAACCCGAAAAAACCAAGTTCGCACGTGTTTAAGTTATTGACATACTTGACTTGGCAAACGAATTCGTTTCAAAGTGAACAGTACTTTTTGTTGATATGAAACATACAGTACATTAGATAGGGTAATGTTTCAAACAAGTTTTCCGGGCAAACTTTATTTGCTGGCGGAAAAATTTGCGGAGAACGGAAAGTCAACGAATTCGTTTGTGACAGCTTTCTTCCGAAAGACATTAATATCAAAACAACATAACAATAACAATGAGTAGAGCAATTGTATGCGTAACTGGAGCTTCTGGCTATATCGCCGCCCATGTTGTCAACGATTTAGCTAAGAGAGGCAAATATGAAGTACGTTACGCGTAGAAATGTGCTTTAGATCATTTACGCTAAAAAGCGGTTAAACAACACTTACGAAGAGAAACCTCTAACGTATTTTAGGTACGCGGTACAGTGCGCTCCCTAGCGAAAAAAGAAGTTGTGGATCCATTGCAAGCGTTATCTAAAGACTTGACACTTTTCGAGGCTGATTTACTTAAACCGGTACGACTCCTCGAATACAGATGCTTACAGCATTGTATTTCTTTAGCACAAAAGTACTGACTTTTTTACAGGATAGCTTTGAAAAAGCTTTCGAAGGCTGTAAGTATGTCATTCACACTGCATCACCTTTTTTCTTCCCTGCTAGCGGTAAACACGACCAGGTAAATAAATAAAACGATCACTAGCCGTTAACAACATCTGACTTCTTGGTAGGTTGTAGGACCAGCAGTTAACGGTACTGTCAATGTCTTACGTGCAGCACATAAAGCAAAAGTAAAGCGTGTTGTTATCACATCATCAATGGCTGCAGTTTGCGGTGATCAAAGGTACCACATGATTGCCTAATACATGCGAATAAAGTGGCTGATTTCCCAAAAATAGAAAAAAGAACGCAAGTCATGTTTGGTCAGAGGCTGATTGGAATAACGAGGCTACTCCTGAAGAAAACGCATATTCTTATTCTAAAACAGCTGCAGAAAAAGGTTAGTACTTTTGCACACGATTAGACGATGGCTTAACAAGTATGTAGCTGCTTGGGATTTTGTTAAAGATAAACCAGAGCTAGAAATTGTTACTATTAATCCATCTTTTGGTACGTACCACTATTCAGAGTCTTCTGTAGTTGTTATACTAACGACGTATTCATAAAGTTATGGGACCTCCACTATTACCACGTGCTGGTACATCTGTGAAATACATCAAGTCACTTCTTGAAGGAGAGTACAAAGATGGTAAGAGAAATAAAGGAAGAACATCATTGGTTGACAATCTTCTTAGGCGCCCCAGCGCGTACACCTGCTGTTGTTGATGTTAGAACTGTCAGTGAAGCTCATGTTAAAGCTATTGAGGTTGACGCAGCCAAGGGACGCTACGTATGTAGCAACACAGACCAAGTATGTTCAACATTTTGCACGTGGTATTTTTTCTTACTTTTTTCAGGTTTCTATGTTTGATCTCTCTGAAGCTATACGAGCAGTGTACCCTAAGTTTCCTCTACCAAAGGTAGAATTGGAAAAAAGCAATCCTTGTGCTCCTTCAAGCAACCACACAAAGGCTGAGAAGGAACTTGGCGTTGTATTCAAACCTTATAAAGAGACTATGCCTGATATGGTAAAAGCAATGATCGAACTTGGTCTTGTAAAAGCAGCTGCTTGAAGTTCTTTTTGTAAATAAATACTTGTTTTTGGCAATACGCAACAAGTCTCTTTGTTTTGATTATCTTACATTGGGTTTGAGTTATCGAACAAATCACGTTTTGCTAGTAGCGTCAACGTCAGTCAGTCTCTAGCAACAACAACTGCACGTGCTGTACCAGCTTTAAACTAAAATACACCTTTTGCGGGTAATCCGCTACAAAGTTTGAACAAGTCGGATACAAAAACGCCAAAAGGCAAGTAGAATACTGCTTAGATGGCATTCTGAATGAAAACGAACTAAGAATTGTCATTTGTAGCAACGGTTTAGAGCACATAGCCGAGAAAAAAATTCACGTACTACGACGTCCCATGTTGAAACAAAGCGATCAAAAAACACAAGAATTTAAAGGTATTCAAGCTGTTGTATTGATACACTTGTTTAATTTATCAACTTAGACGAACTGAAACAGCTTCGAAAAGGTTTCAAGAGTATTAGTACAGGCATGCAGTTAATCTCAATAAGAGTTTAATAATTGTAGTTAATACACTAAGAAAGAAGCTATGGAAGTTAGAGTCAGCCAATGACATTCTTCTATATTCAGGTTTGGGTATAAACTAGCTAAATATTTACCCAACTTAGTACAACATGATTTGCCAAATATTGTATCAGTGTGTTTGAGCTCAAGGGCATATATTGAAGCTACTAACAATTCAGGATGGCCATCTTTGTGCATTGCTGGTATGTTATAAATGCAGTGTGTGTAGGGAGCTCACGCTCTTCCTCAGCATATCAAGGATACAAAAGGATTGTTAAAATATTACTAAATGCTAATGCAAATACCAATGCCACGGATGACAAAGGCCGCACAGCTTTACACCTTGCAGGTACAAGACGTTGTAAATAAAAGCGGTATTCACAGTTCCTAGTATCAAATGGGCATGCTAGTATTGTTGAATTATTGCTCAACGCAAATGCAAATATCAATGATACAGATGATAGAAAATGTACCGCCTTACATTATGCAGGTGCAGGTTCATTGTAAACTAGAATTGCTCACGCTTCTTAGCATCTACTGGGCACACTGCCATCATTGGTTTACTGATAAAGGCTAAAGCAGATATCAACGCTAAAGATGATAAAGAATGGACAGCTTTGCACAAAGCAGGTATGTCATACTGTTAAACGCCACTTTACCAATAGTTATTAGCATATCGTGGATACACAAGTATTATTGAAATATTGATAAAAGCAAATGCAAATATCAATGATACAGATGATAGAAGATGTACAGCCTTACATTATGCAGGTATATAGTAATTTTGGTAATGAGTGAATTACTCACATTTTCTAAGCATCTTATGGACATGTTGATATTGTTAGCTTATTGATCAAAGCCAACGCATATGTCAACGCTACAGATTGTGAACGATGCACAGCTTTACATTATGCAGGTATTAGCATTCAAGTGAATTAATCATTACTAACACTTTTTCAGCTTATCGTGGATATACAAGTATTGTTAGTCTATTGATCAATGAACAAGCAAACATCAATGCTATAGATGATAAAAAACGGACAACTTTACATCTTGCAGGTGGCATTATTGCACACAATGTAAACTAATCATAGATATTAGCTTATCGGGGATATACAAGCATCGTTGAAATACTGATCAATGCAAATTTAAATGTCAACGCTACAGATTGTGATGGCAATACAGCTTTACATTTCGCTGGTGCAATTACTCTCTACTATATTAATAACAATTACTAGCCAAACATGGACACCGTAGAGTTGCTGAGCAGCTAGTGAAATCTCAAGCCAACACTGAAGCAATAGATAATAAGGGATGGACGCCATTACTTTATGCAGGTGATACTAGCTTTATAATACCTTGAATTTGACGATCACTAGCTCAATTGGAGGATACTTCAGTGTTTCTCATTTTATCAAACGCAAATGACGTTTTTTCACAGACAATGAGCAAACAGAAGTTTGGTTTTAAAACTATTTTGATAAAGGTGGTAGATAATGATCCTGCATACACCAAAGTGTTTGAAACTCTGTTGACACATTTCCCAACAAATAAACAACAACGTAAGTTATTATGGTTATCTTGTGCGCACATGGGCAAGTGCTATCCACAATGGAGATGCAATCTTGCGAGATGGCTACAATACTTGGTACAGATTATACTGTACAAATTGCTTTAACTAATCTCACAAGCCCACACGCTCTTACTTTAAACTTGCGATGCAAAAAGGTATACGCTATTTAATCTGCACTTATAACCGCATATTTGTTCAATCATCAGTACGTGATAGTCTTTTTTTTAAGGTTCAAGAGCAAAACTTCTGTTATTAGACATTTTGGATTCAGCAAGGAGAACTGATGGAAGGTATTTTGTATGATACGCCACGTGATATGTGGAGTAAAAGAACACAAACTGGTACTATTTATCAACAGTGTATACAAGAAGGTTGGTGTATAAACTCCATTCAACCAGATAAACGAAGTATGACCCAAAACAATATACAAATGCTTACTTTTGTACAGCCTTCAAGGAGCATTTCATATGCAGTTACTGCAGCCAGCAAACACATGATGGAACTAATGTACACAACATACAAACAATATATTGTTAAACTTCGTTGGTAGATTTCTGACAGAACCGTCAAGTGTAAATGCGGAGCTTATGCAATTCAGCCTATTGTACCAAATCAAGCATTAGGCGATACCATAGCAGGCACACCAGCTTTGTTTTTAGACCTTGTGACTTATCAAGTACAAGGATTAAACAGCAAAACATCATGGGACTTAAACCCACGATTGGAGTATGCAACTGGCTGGGATAGATCAAAAAACAAGTTTGTTTGTTTCATTTCTTCATGTTATTGTTAATACTTTAAAAGGGGTTTTGTTGAAAAAGCTACACATTACAGAAGCTTGAACCTTTTTGACAAGACTGATACTGTGGCCAAACGTGAATTGCAGCTTCTTCATGACCAGCTGTCTAAAATGCATGGATATGATAAAGTCACTGTTGTATCAGCACATCTTGTTTGCAATGATGTGTTGCTTCAAAACTTTGGGATGTACAATAAAATACTGAAACACAGGCACCAGTATGTACAAAAGTATTGTCAATAGTACTGATTTATTTTAGAGAGCTACCTACTTTGTTTTGTAAGGACAGTTGGAAACACAATACTTATCATACCCAACGGACAAGTATTGCCAACAAGTTTTTGCACCTGATTTCTAAAAATAGTTTGACTTGTATTAGTTTAGAACAGGTACCTTGTAACATAAACAAGCCTTACCTAATAACCAATTGTTCAGATACCTGTTGTATTAATGGTCCATGGAACAAGTGCTGAGGCAGCCGAGAGTATTGTTAAAGCTGGTTTTGGAACAGTAAGTGCACTAGATGCTGGATTTTATGGACAAGGGATCTACTTTACAGTATGGTTTATCACTATCCCTATCTCCAATTTTGTTAACATGTTTTTGAATAGAATAGTATCAATTATGCTTGCTCTTATGACACTTCTGGAAACCCTGAAAAAACACTTATTCTAAGTTTAGTTACACCAGGGAATGTGTATCCTGTATGTAAAAACATTTATAAATACTGCTTAAGTAATATTAGGTAGTAGAAAAACCAAGAGACAACATTAACTTTAAGGGTAAGCCTATAAAACCAGGATATCAAAGTCATTATGCTGTGGTAAACAATAAGGGAGAAGCAGTTAAAGATAATATTGATAACCGGCAACATGATGAATTAGTTGTGGCTCAAGGTAACACAGCAAAAGATCTGTAGCTATGCATTTTAATTAGTACTATAGATGTTCAGGCTGTTGCACGTTATGTCATTAAGGTTGTCAAGAATCCCAAAAAACAACAACTGAATAAATCAAGTGACACAACAAAGATGACATCAAAAAAGCCACCGACTACTAAAAAGAGCCAAGAGCTTTCAAAATCATTTGGGTCGTGTGATGAGTTGTCTGATGAATATGAGGATTTCAAAACCAAACGGTACAACTGCTCAAAATAAACGGCCTCTGATTTTAAATGTAGACAATTATGGGCATCTGCAAATCCAAATCAAACTGATCAATCATCTTTCAATGAAGAAGTTGCAAATCCAAAGCAAGACCATAAAAATGAATTGGAAGAACTGAAACAAGCAAACAAAAAGCACCTTTACAGAATCACTAAACTGGAGAAAGAAAATGCCAAACTACTTGCCCGAATTGCATATCTAGAGAGCAATAGCTCAGGCAGCTCATTGAAGGTTTAAAAAAACGCTATTAAATGCCTGACAAGTAATGTTGTGTACATTTTTGAATGTAATGTGAGAGCGAATTTACCTGTAAGAGTCAGCCTCGGTCAGAACAAAGTAATAAACAATAATTTATTATTTACGTTCTAGAAGACTCATTATTCTGTAGATTAGCAACTTTACACTTGAAACCAAAGTTCCATGGCGCTATGACTATGCTGTTTACATGGGCTAAAGGCTGAATAGCGTGTTGAGTTCCATTTCCATATAGCTGCAGGGTTTATTGGTTGTAGTATTCGTAGATAAACACTGTGGTTGTTGGTTGTGTAGGATAATAAAGTGTTCTTGATAATCAGCGCTCACTATTACTTTAGTATTGACACTTACATTAAACTTGTAACTAGAACAATTCTCACAAGGCAATTCTTGTGCTGCAAATAGCAGCTTTTTTTTTTGTTTATTCATGGCTAGCAGGTGGTCTAGTGGCGTATGCAGGCGCTGGAGTAGGATTACAATCACAACAACAGGCGCATTCAACCGACACAATATCAAGAAGACCATCATCGCAACAATCAAGACCAAGTTGTTTATCCTCAACACCACATCCTCCGATACTTTTAAGATGCTTGCCTTGAGCAAAGCATTGCCTACAATGAAGTCAGGTATGAACGGGCATACGTTAAAACAAATTAAACTTACGCTTCACAATCGTCACGTGCTTCAAGAGTTGCAGTTTCGACAGCATAGGTTTCATTGCAACTCTTAACTGTTGATGTTCCTGTTAAATGAGGTACGCAAACAGGTTCAGGCGTTGGTGCTACTGTTGGCGTAATTTCGCAGTTACACTCGTCCCAGATAACTAACAAACCTTCTTTATCCTGGTAGTTACGTACAAAGAACGTAAGAGTATTGTCACCAGCTACAAGACCTGTAGAAGCGTTCAACTCAAAAGAAGGAGAATTGGTATAGTCTGAGCTAGCATCATAAGGAGAGCACGGAAGTGGTTGTATAACACCATTCAAACCACCCCAGTTAACCATATTATCCGCCCAACACCTTCCTTTCAAAGTAGCTGTTGCGCAGTCTAAAGGAAGGTTACTTGATAATCTACATTGCAGAACTTTGGCGTACTTGCAGGTACATTGAAAGTATGAGCGAACAATAACATTGACGTCTCAATATCGGTGCTTGAAGCTTCAATCCAGAAACCCTTCGTTGGAATAAGAATTCAAAAGGAGAGGTGGTAGTACATACGCTTGTTATGCCTGCGTTGTCAACAGGATCTTCCCATGAATTTGGAGCCCAGTTTGTAATCTTTGTAGGACAACAAGGATTTGGGCTACTGCCAGCGCCAAAGCATGTATTGAATGCAGGTAAGTTTGAACTATCGCATATACTCCAATGAGTATCGTAGTGTGTTCCTTGACGAGATAATAGGTTGTAGTTATCATCAACGCCTACAAAGACAGCGTCAATGCGAGCCAAACGAGAGTTGAAAAGAGGTTTTTTTTGTACCAGTTGGATAGACGTTGAAGTTGCTCAGGCATTGTTGTAGGTTTCCTGCCACGATGGCGATACATAGAAATATAGGAAGAACAAAGGAGAGATGCATCATGTAGTAGAATGAAGAATAATTGTTGAAAAAATGTTCATGAGAATCAGACATGTATTCTCTTAACGAATCACTCTACTATTGGCAACTGTGGTCATCAAAAGATCAAAACCGAAAACGCACCTGAAACTAGCAACTATTGTTAACAGTGGGAAAAAAACGCTTTGCAATAGTCCTGGAACAACACGAATAAAAGGTTATTGTCTTCCGGCAATTCGCACTTTCATGTTAGGATAACAACCCGCTAGTGGTTGTGAATTGTACTTATTATTGCTATAATCCTTTTGAGAGCATGGTATGGATCTTATAGGACTATGCCAACAAAATCCGGAGTTTTTACTTTTGGTCAAAGTGGAAAAAAAGTACGTAGTTTTGGACTTCAGTTGTTTTGGATAAGCATGACTGCCAGTTTTTCTTCCTCACCACAATGTATTAAAGCGGGTAAACATATACTATGATTTGCAAACAATTACAGTGACTTGTAGAAGCTTTGTTGTTCTTCAATTATTGAGTCTGTTTCACTGAACAATCACTGCTAATACGGCTAAACAATCTACTTTTCTACAATACTAAAGACATGACCACTACAGGCACACCGTTGCTGAACAATGCCAAAATTGACCTAGAGAGGTTAAGGCTTAAGGGGGCACGCTGAGATGTGCAGAAATTGTTCAAATCGGCTCAAATTTTCGTGCCTATATCTTTGACATGAGGGCTTTTGAAAAACCCAACTTTTAGCGTGTGCCTTTTTGTGACGTTTTTTTGTTGCAAAAGTTTTTTTTTTCAAAAAACGACTGCATTTTTTCAATCTTTCTGTTTAAAAGCACATTTGTTCAAAACTACGTTACCCATAGCATCTACACACGTATTACATGCTATGGGTACACTTTCAATAAAAAGTCTCAATTTGAAAGCAAAAAAAAATAACGAATTTGCTCTACACCACCTAAAATGCGTCTCCAAGTGGTGAAATAGCGGACGAATAGCTTTAAAAGTTGTTTCAAATCCGTGTAATTAAGGTCAAAAAGTTGAGAAAAAAAATGACATTTCGGGCTTTGAACTCAAGTAATCAATCTACACAGTTCGCTATCCTATTTTTTCAGCGTTTTACGCGATTTTAGATGGGTTTAAAGCCCGAAGATGCCCGTGGGGCTAAGGTCATTTCATTCTCAGCGTGCCCCCTTAACATAAAACATAGAACACTGAGACAATTTGGTAGTACCACCTCAGTAGGTTCTAGTACTATAAACCAGCGATATACCGACTTCAAAAAAAATCCAACAGAAAGCAGTAATGGTAGCCCTTTCTTGCCTTTGTTTTCTACTCAGTTTTGTTTAATCTTTCGCTACAGAAACAAGACTGGTCCTTTGCAGGAAGTAAAGTGGATGAAGCCGTAAAACTAGTACCAGGACCAAGCTTTTCGGCTGTGCAGAAAACAACCGTACTTCGTACTAATGGGCAGTCGAAATTGACATTAGTTTTCTTTGTTGGAGGTAAGGATATTCTACTTTTGTTTTGTCACATTAATGTAAGGTCTAGGTGTTACGTTTACGGAAATATCAGCAGTCCGGTTTTTAGCACAAAAGTTTGAAGGTTCGTACGGTGCTTTTTTTTTCTCTTTTTTTTCTTGCTTTTTCCATTGGTAATGATTAATGTAGATCGAAAGTTTATTATTGCTACCACAAAACTGGTATCTGGAAAGACATTTGTAGAAGAATTGATAGAACTAGACTAAATATTAAGTGATTTCTGTACTCTTAAAATAAACACATTATTTTTTCAGAAAAGTTCTCTTTCTGTGGTCGTTCGTGTACCACGAATTCTTTGAGAGCTTCACTAGTTGCCTTGATCTACTGTTGGACACCTGACTGCAATTTTAGCTTAAGCTTCATCCGACTTAACATTCCATATTAGTGGACCACTAAGCCCAAGAAAGACAATGAATCCTGTACTGTGTTTAGCTGGCCTAGAAGGCTTACATTGGATAACATGGGGCGTTTTAAGCAAATATCTGGGGAGAAATAGAAAGATTATGAAAGTAAGCTTGGTTTTAATTCTGCAATGCTAATTGTACTACAAGGGTGTTTCCCCACGCGCAGAGATAGATGCTATAATAGAAAAAGAAGGAAAAGGAAACCAAGAAATGTCAGACTTTCTCGTTCGCGTTAAGAGTTGCTTGCAAAATAGCAGAGAAGGCAAGCAAACGCTTTATCACCATATAAAGCACAAAAAACTTTTCACAAAGGAAAACGCTTTTTCCCACGCTAAAACAACGTTATTTTAACTTTGTACTATAGCAATGTTACATTGGGGTCTTTGTACGATCGTTTGCATGACCGTAGGTGTTGACAAGACCGTCATGGAATATGCGAGCTTATTTATGTTCCTTTGTCGCTGTGGTACGGCATTTCATCTCAAATCTCCGTTTAGACCTTTTATTTCCCAAAGCAAATCCAAAAAAAACTTCAACGTTTTTTAACGTCATCGACAACCACATCAAAAAATTGTTCCAGCAAGAGGTAGAATACTATCTCCTACTTTAATTGATATAGAATATCAATGCACTAAAACTTTTGACGAGTTTTTACCTATTCACGTGATTAATATCAAATTTTTTTTAATAGGATATGTGTACTCATATTTGAATGCATCAAAGAGAGGTCTTTTGGTAGGATTACGTATTTTCTGCTATCACGTGCCAACGACTTTTCTACCTTTCTACCTGTATTACCTTGGTGCACTGAAGTATACTATGGCTACAGGCCTCATGAAGGATCTACCAATGAACTACCTTTATGCTGCTCCATTTCCAGTAGCACTTGCTTTTATGATTGCCAATTCATTTATGTAAGTTGACCTATCATGCCACATCGTAATGTTGTTTATGTTACACTGAATAAAGAACCACCATCGCCAACCTGAGTTTCCTTAGATGTTAAATAACGTGTAATCTGACACTTTCCAACTTAGTTGGTACGCCAATTGTAGAACGTTGGTTGACGCTGATCTCAAAATATGTTTGCTTAAAAACATAACTTAACGGCTGGAGTTCATACTATTGACCTTAGATACACTCTAGTAACTGACGAAGGTATCAAAGCATTGAAAGCGCATCGGGTGTTGTATTTTTGAATCACAATGAGTGTATCTTCAAATAATTTAACAACATCTGATGATAGTCATTTTTTTTGCAAATACCTTTGGTGTACCACAGAAGAACATACCTAATAAACAACATACACCAAGGAACGACGTAAAAACACTATAAAACCTGAATCGGCAGCAAGATCATGAAGTGGGCTCTACGTGATAGTAGTGGCAACCACGTGAATTGTTACTCTAACAAAATTGTGAATCTGAGAATACAATGACAATACAAAGAGATTTATTTGTTGTTAATAGCCTGGACAATACGGGTCACTTTTACACATAGGATCACCATAGCAAGCTGTACTGCAAAACCCATCATTGTTACAAAAAGCACCAAAAATACATAAATGTTGTTGAGCAAGGAGGTAACATTGATGACTATTATGACATGGTACTTTGATACGAACTACAGGAGGGGTTGGTGGGACTGGAATATTTCTTGTTGGAGCTAATGTAACAGGGAGATCTCTAGCTGCAGTTTCTTGTTCAGATGAAGATTCTGTTGATGTTGATACATCTATTGTATATTTCTTAGTAAAGTTGTCACGAGTACACGATTACTGTCGAACCTATGCACAACAGATACAAGCAGAGCAGAATAATGAGTTGTTTTTGTTGCATGCCAAGTTGGTTATTTACTTTTTAGCAAATGGCACGCGCCTTTTAAGAGCGTGCACTATCGTCCTTAGTAGAAAATAGTGTGCCACAGTGGTAAGATTATGGCTGCATGTGATTAAAAATGAGTATGCTCTGCAGTGATTTGAAGTCTTTGGTTTTAATTTGTCTGTTAATACCGAGAAATACAAAACTAAAAACAACTGAGAACTAACAAGTGTGGAATGCTAGTCACGTATTATTTTACTATCGATTAAGTGTCAAGTATTGAGTTCAAGTACAATTTCATTTGCATTGACAAGAAGAAAAGTGAAGACTTGAAGCTAACTTGCTGCTCTTGATGTGGATTTATTAACAAGGTACATAGTTATGATGCTTGATTATTCCATAGTGGTGGCGAACTCGAAGAAAGCTTTGTGTGCTTCCTTGTACACAGGATCTTTCTTAACTTTTTTGAACAACGAAGCAATCTTTTTAGGAAGAGCGTCCTTGTATCCAGTACCAGTAGCTTGAGCGAGAGAAACACATAGTGCATAATCAGCCATGGACACAGAGTACCCAACCAAGAAACGTGAGTTCTTGAAGTAGTTCTTCTCATAGAATGCTAGCTATTCAAAGGTAAGCAAATACAAGGAATACCAAAAAAAAAAGTGTTGAAAATACCTCAGCTTGCAGTTTGTCGGTGATCTCTTTCAGCTTTTTAGGACATGTATCTCTTTGCTTGTACACCTTTGAAACAAAGCAATTCTCAACAGCAAACATATTGCAAGTGTTGAAGATATCACTACGAATAGATTCATACGCTGAGTCAATCTACGGAAAAAACAAATCGTTAGGTGTCGTTTCCAAAAAAAACGTGATATTACGTTTCAACTCGATTTCATATGAAGTTGTAAACGTACTGGAGCGAGTGCTACTGCGTTGTTTATTGGGTAAACAGGCGATGGATTTTGAATGCTAAAATACCTATTTGGGTGTAAGCGGTTAATTTGTTTTATGGATTTGCGGAGAAAAAAATGTTGTTTTTGAATGTACCTGAGAATAGCACTTGAGTCGCGTACTACAACATCTCCTTCAGTCACAGATGGTACTTGGTGCTTTGGGTTTATTTTTAAATAGGCATCTTGTTTATGCTCACCGTTGAGCAAATCTACAGGCTAACGGATGCTGTATTAGCAACTAAGTTGGTACTGTTTGACGCTGAGTACCTTGAGAGTTACATCAGTCCCAGTAGCAAGAGCACCAATGTGAGCAATACGACATGGAGCGGATAGAAACAGGTAATGAATAGTAGCCATTGGAGGTATAGTTTGAGATAATGATCAAGTGTTTGCCAAGTCAGCAAGACGGAACAGTTTCTAAAAAAGGAAGGTAATCCGAACGGTTCTTCTCTTTTAGTCGGGAATATTCCGGCTTCTGTGAAATGTAAACCGAGCTAAACCCAGTACCTCTGCCATACTGCGTCTGTCTTTTGTAGCGTCTATGATAGATCATCTGAAATCTCGTAAAAATGAAACGCCATTAAACGATTTACATCACGTGACTATCAGATTTAGTTCTCTCCAGTGTAAAACTAAGTTATTTGTAACGGAGAGGATATAACAAGAGGAGTGGTACGTGTGAGTTAGCTCTACTAGTATATATATACGTAAGGCGTTACAGGACTCACAGAACCCGTTGACTGAATATCGTCATACTACACTATTAAAACGACTTGTCCAATGGAGGGTTTTTTTGATAATAAGAAATAAACAAATTTATTTTTACAGATTACATTTCACGATTCTAATCATTTACAACATTTTTTTTTTCACTTATACTAATTACAAGAAGTATTTGATATCAAGGTTTTAATAAGAACCTGAGAAAAAAGAGTTAGAGAGTACATAAGGGAGGTAACGAAGATAAAAAGAATTTGTGAAAAATAAGAATATATTAGGAAAACCGAAAAAGAACAAGTATTTCTAGACTTGTTGACAAACAGACATTTTTGAAAAGTATGCAAAAACACTGTAAAGAGATTACACGATCAAAATCAAACACTATTTGATTGTTTTGTGCCGTAAGAAAGAAAAAAAAAAGTGAAAACAAAAAATTACCTTTTCTCTCACTCTTCATTACTTGTCGACGTTTGGGACGACAACTCAGTGTCGCTTTCACGTGATTCAATTGGTATATCATCTTTTAACAGACGCTTAACACCAGAAGAATCTCCTAACATCGCATGGCTCAAAACAGCGTCCATTTCTGACGATCTGTCTAAAACCAAAACTGGATTTTTTTCTTCATCACTATCATCTTCTTTTTGATCCAAAGAAGCTTCCTCAGGTACTGAGTGATGTAGTTTAGAAGCATCATTATCAGATGCCTCATTTATTATGTCACCATCCATAAAATTGTCCTGTGAGTCAACCACAGGAGACGGAGACGTTACTGGGAGGTCGGATGATCCGGACATTTTAGCTAACATTGCTTCCATTCTTGCAATCTCAGCTTCTTCAGAAGCTAAGGCAGCCTCATGTTCTATCTGAAGCATATCCTCTTCTTTAGATAGTATGTCAAGACTATCTACAGACTGTAAAGAATCTTCATGATCATCAAGATGATCAAATGAGACGTCACTTTGTTCATTACCTTCTTGAGGAATGGTAACAATGTTTTCGTCTTTCTTAACATTACCGGATTGCATGGCGAGCAATTGAGCCTCCATGTCGGCAATATCACTTTCTTCTTTATTCAATTCGCTTTGTTCTTTCAGTAGCTTATGAACTAGACAAGAGGAGTTAGTACTAAAAAAACGAAGAGAACAATGTTGACTAAAGGTTTTTTGACATACCATCAGTTTCTTCCGTGTATGTTTCAGAAGTAACGTCTGAGGGATCTTTGGTACCAGCATTTGACATTAAAAGCATTTGAGCTTCCATAGCCTTAAGCTCAGCTTCTTCTGCTTCTAACGCTGAGAGCTCAGGAGATTCCGTTGTAGAAGCACTGAGAAGTTCTTGTTCCATACGAGCAATCTCGGCTTCTTCGGCTTCAAGCACAAGCATTTCTGCAGTTTTTTCTTCACCAGCGCCAGCAGCAGCTAGAAGAAGTTCTTGCTCCATACGAGCAATCTCAGCTTCTTCAGCTTCAAGAGCAAGTGTCTGTTCATCTTTTTCTTCAGCGGCTATACCACCAGAAGCAAGAAGAAGTTGTTCTTCCATGCGAGCGATCTCTGCTTCCTCAGCTTCAAGAGCAAGAGCTTCTGCATAGTCAAGCCCTTCAACGTCTTCTTTTGTGATAGTACTATCCTTGAACTGTAGCAACTGAGCCTCCATTTCAGCAATCTCACGTTCTTCTCTCTCAAGATCAAGAGCAGCTTCAACATCATCAGGCGTCATACTACCGCTAGAAGCATGGCGGATCTCACCGCCCTCTGTGTCTGTAGTATCACCATTTTCCTCTTCATTAGCACTACCACCGCCCATCTGGAGTAGCAGAGCTGCTTCCATCTCTGCAATCTCTCGTTCTTCTCGTTCAAGTTCAAGAGTAGCAGCATCTTTTTCAACATTACCACCTAGAAGAAGTTGTTTCTCCATAAGAGCAATCTCCGCCTCTTCAGCTTCAAGTGCGAGCATTTCAGCAGTTTTCTCCCCAACACTACCGCTTCCAGAAGCTTGAAGAAGCTGCTGTTCCATAAGAGCTATCTCTGCTTCTTCAGCTTCAAGTGCAAGTGCTGCTGCACTTTGTTCTTCAGTAGCAGTAGTAGCAGCAAGCCGCAGTTGTTCTTCCATGCGTGCAATCTCTGCTTCCTCAGCTTCAAGTTCTAACTCTTGAAGAGACTTCTGAACACCTTGATCAGCGCTCATTTGTCTTAACTCTGCTTCCATACGAGCTATCTCTCGCTCTTCCTAAAAGACTCAAGTCAATCCAAGCTTTCAACAAGGAAGAACCTAAAAATAGAAGAAGTTCACGTACATCTGCAAGAGCCAAGTCTTCAGGTAGTAGTACTGGACCGCCAGACATTCGAGCTAAGGTGGCTTCCATTTCAGCAAGTTCACGTTCTTCATTATCTATGATTGGAAGTGATCCATTGCTATTCATCTGAAGTAGAGCTGCTTCCATCTCTGCAAGCTCTTGTTCTTCTCGTTCAAGTTCAAGAGTAGCAGCATCTTTTTCAATACTACCACCAGCAGCGAGAAGAAGCTGTTTCTCCATAAGAGCGATCTCAGCCTCTTCAGCTTCAAGTGCAAGTATCTCAGCATCTTTCTCTCCAGCAGAAGCAAGAAGAAGTTGTTTTTCCATACGAGCAATCTCAGCTTCTTCAGCTTCAAGTGCAAGTATTTCTGCGGTTTTCTCTCCAATACTAAGGGATCCACCTGTAGATGCAATACGAAGTTGTTCTTCCATTAAAGCAATCTCACGTTCTTCTTTCTCAAGAGCAAGAACCTCAGGATCCTTTGTGATATCATCACCTGCAGAGAGAAGGCGTAATTGTTCTTCCATACGCGCTATTTCTAGCTTCTCTTGTTCTATTGAAGATGCACCATCTAAAGCACCGCTATCGAGTTTAGCCAATGCAGCTTCCATTTCAGCGATTTCACGTTCATCTTCATCAAGTTCATCATCATCTTCATCATCAATGTCTTCACCGTTAAGTCTTCTTTGCATTAATTCAAACATGCGCTCTTCTTCTTGAAGTTTACGCTCATCCTCTTTAAGAGCAAGATACGCTGGATCATTTACATCTACTTCATCTAATAAAGCAGACTGTGTACGACGACTAACAAAAGGAGTTAACAACCAAAACTCAAGCTTCGAAAGAAAAAGAAAAAAAGAAGAAAGAAAATACCTTTGTTCTTGGAGCAGACGTAAGGCTTCAGCTTCATCTAAGTCATCTAATGATAAGCTATTTTCGCTAGCCATAAGAGCAGCTTCAAGTCTTGCTATCTCAAGCTCATCTTCGTCATCATCGTCATCACTATCGTCACCAATAGTTGCACCTGACATTAATGCCATCATACGTTCTTGTTCAGCTATTTGTCTCTCTTCCTCTTCAAGTGAAACTACATCAACACCAGCGCTAATGAGCATCTGGCGCTTAAGTTCGGCCTCCATCTTGGCAACTTCTTCTTCTTCAGCCTTCAATAGTGCTTCTTTAAGTTCAGCTTCCATCTTGGCAATAGCGAGCTCTTCTGCTAATAAAGCTTCTTCAGCTGCAATCTCAGCTTCCATTTTTGCAATTTCTTTCTCTTCTTCGGTCATAGTACCACCTTCGAGAGCAAGCTGTTTTTCCATACGAGCAATCTCAGCTTCTTCAGCAGCGAGTTCAGGATCCTCACCACCCATCATTGCTTTGAGTTTGGCTTCCATTTCTGCTATTTCTCTCTCTTCATCAAGTAGTTCACTATCCTCCCCAAGCTTACCAGAAGCACGTGCGGATAAACGTGATTCAAGTTCAGCAATCTTACGCTCTTCTTCAGCAATTGCACGTTCTTCATCTGTCATCCTTGCGGACTTGGCAGCAAAAACAGCTTGGTGAATTTTGGAGGCACCAAAATCAATTGGAGACTTCTTTCTACCTCTCGCAAAGTTGACAATACCGCCGATTTTATTAAGAGCGTTCTGTTGAGGTGTCTAAAAAGGGATAAAAGTAAGTAAAGCGAACAAACAACACGGAAAAAAAAATAGATTCAGAGAAAAGAGAAAAAAAAGCTGGTTTGTACCTTTCTTCGAGGACGTAGTACTTTACGTAGATCAATACCAAACATGCCTTCCTTAGGTCTATCATTGGTAGTATTACTACGTCTTTTACGTTGTTTGAAACCGAATAAACTTGATTTAGAACCAAGACGGTTTCCATCTTCATCGTCAATACGATGATGTTTACGAATCAGTTTACCATCAGGAGTACGTCTACCCTCCTTTATATCTATAGCAATCTGCTTCTTCTTTTCCTCATCTGCCTTCTCAGCAGCTATTCTATCGATCTCAACAAGCTCAAGAACACGTTTTTTCATATGAGAGAAGCTTGCTTCAGGCATACCAGAGTATTTAACTAATGCCTCATAACTCTTTTTTAGCTTCTCCTCTGTCTTTCTAATCTTCTTTTCATAATCAACAATAGCCTGTGTCTTACGATCAAGCTCTTCTTTACTTGTTTGAATAGCTTCAGTATGTTTTTCCATAGCAGCTAAATCGCCAATGTCAAGTTGAACTTTACTAAGCTCTCTGTTATGTAAAACCTGAGCCAAGCTATGATCTTTATGACTACGCTTTAGACGCCTATGAAGACGATCTGCAAGCTCCTTTGAACGTTCATACGTCTTGATATGTGCCATGTAAGGATTAGCTTTTTTCTTCCTTGTGAAGAGCGCTGGTGTTGATTTCTTCTTCTTGTCAGCTTCAGCAAACTCAGCCTTCAATTCTTTTAAACGAACTGGTGCTCTCTCCTTGAATAGCCTCGCACATTCAGCTAGTTCATGAACTTGAAGCTTCCGTGGAGGTTTATTTGTAGGATGAAACGTTATATCAGAAACGAGTTTAGCAGTAGCAATGACTTTAGTCATTAGTTCTGCTGCTGCTAATCCATGCTTCGCCTCTTTGGATAACTTCTTTTTAACAGTTTCTGGCAATACACGAACTCGTAAAGCAGGTGGTGAGTGTGGTCCAGATGAATGTACACCAACAACACCGGCCATGCCTGGAGGTGGCGGAGGAGGTGGAGCACCACCAGGTAATGGTGGTGGTGGTGGAGCACCACCCGGTAATGGTGGAGGTGGTGGAAGCGGTGGAGGCCCACCCATACCTGGGGGTGGGGGTGGAGGCGGTGGAGGGCCAGGCGGTCCACCCATGCCTGGAGGTGGTGGAGGCGGTGGAGGGCCGCCCATACCTGGAGGAGGTGGTGGTGGTGGTGGTGGTCCTCCTGCAGGTCCTATACCACCTGGAGAAAGATCTCTCCTATTCAAGTCGAACACAGGAACATCAGGCTTCTTTAATTCTATAAGTATTGTTAATAATAAGAACTGTTAGTCACAATATATTAAAACGCACTGTCTGCTTCAGCTAAAAGCTTTTCAAAAACAGGGAGAAGCTCATCCATTTCTTCAATACGATCTTTAAAGAAATCGGCACCTTGCCTCTTTTTTAATTCAGCAATAGCACCACCAGAAGCACCACCCTATTTAAGGTATTAAAAAAACGAACGAAAAAAAATTAACACGTGGGCTGTAATCGGCAAACAAAACGAAGTTTTTTAGGTGCGTGGTTACGTACTTTACCAACAACTTTTGAAGGATCAGGTAGCATATAATGTGTAGCTGGCTTCCATAATAGTGCTTTAGCTTCCTCTGCATTTTCTTTTTGTTCATCCGTTTGCTCATAAATTTCTTCTTCCTCTTCATATTCTTCTTCTGCTGCTTCATTACCACTTCCCTAACGAAAAAATTACAGTTAATATCCACGCAACTATGATCACATTGAAAGGAGGTTGACGTTACGGAAAGTCATTTAATTAAATGTCAAATTAAGTACCTTTTTTCTACGTCGCACAGTGCGTGTATTAGCAACTTTAGCTGTAAGATCTTGCATTTTAGCTTGTAGTTCTTGTACAACTGTCTTATAAGACTCAAGCTGGTTTGTCTTTGCACGTAATTGAGCGCGTTCTTGTTCAAGGAGTTGTAACTCTGAATTCAATATAATACTCTTAAAAAATCACGTGAGCAACCATAGAGAATAAACAAAGAGGATAAAGAAATATTTAAGCACTACCTTTGAATTAACTCCTGTTTGAAATGGAAAGTCCAAACCATCCAAGCAATCACTTGGAAGTTGGGATAATAGTCTCTCTGTAAAGAAAACAATATCAGCCATAGTACGACGAGTCTTGTTTATCTGTTCAGCAATATCATGCACTAAATTATCTAGTTAAAGAAACGCAAGAAGAGAGGAAAAACAAAACAAAAATCAAATTAAAAAAAAAAAGATTGTTTTTTGACCATAAAATAAACCCAATGAATCTAGTGTTACGTGAAATGAACACTAAAAAATTACAATTCATAGGTTCATCGACGTTTGGATGGTGAGGTTTTTTTTGGAACAGAAACAGAAAAAAATACCTTGAAGCATTTCAACTTCAAACTTTCCAATCTCCGAACCCCAATGACCCAATGACCTAAATACACGCAAGAATGTAGGTCTTACTGTAGTCATCTTTGCATTGATGTTGGACTAAACAAGAAATAAATGAATAAAAACGAACAAAACAAGAAACCAAAGAATCAGAAAGATCTTTTTCTCCATATTTTTTCTTTGTCTTTTAGCTTACCTGCTTCGCATCTATACGCAAGCTGCTCTCATTTACTGTTTCTTTAAGTTGACGTAATAATTTAAGTTGAGCTTCAGGATCACACTCACCCACACCTTATTCAGTATTAGTATAACCAACAGGAAAACGATCAATTTTGATGTTTTGTTTTAATTCCGTTTTGGTGTTTGGCGTTTGGTTCCAAAATACCATCAAATGAAGTAGTACACAATGCAGTATTTAGTGAATGTAGTAGAAAGCAGATCGAAGAAAAAGGGAACAAAAAAGAAAAAGCTCACGCAATCGTGACGCGAAGAGGCGAATTGATATCGCATTATTTAAAACAATGCAAGCGCATTGTACTCGCTCCGTTTGTTTTAAACGAAAATCAACTCTTTGGGAAAACAAGGTTTTTTTTTTTGTTTTTTCTTTCCGTTTATTTCGCTTTGTTTGTACGTACTTTGTTGTGTTTTTCTAATCTTAGCCACATCTGGACGATTCAACCAAAGTACTTTTGCTACTTTCTTGTTGTAATAAATAGGCAAAGCCTTGAATGATTATTTAGACTCAAGAACAACTACATTGTGCGTACTTTGGGTAAAGCGTCTAGTATCTTTGATTCCGGTTCTTGAATTTCTTCCTGTGCCTTGTTAGTTAAAACATATGATCCATAAGATCGTACAACGCGTGGAGAGCGAGGGCTGAGTACTCTCTTTAAAGGAGAAGCAGTATTTTGTTTCTTTGTGTTACTAGCGTCGACTTTACTCTCTTTACTCTCTTTCACGCCCTATATATCGTAAGGATAATTCATAAACGGTAATTATTTTTCGTAAATCCAAATCTGCTTACCATTCAACTGTTATTACTACCCCATCCAGGGGTGATGAGTTGGAGCTTTACGGCCTTTTCAACGTCCGCAGAGCTAACGTTCTCTTGTGCCTTTGCTGGGCGTCTGCTGCACCAAGGAGATGTAGCTTCAAGCGTTTTCGAACGTTTAGAAAAAGTCAGAGTACTTCTCGCCAATCTTTTGTGTTTGACTCACTACGTAAACAGCGACTACCAAAAAATGACAGGTATTATGACTACGTCCGCACAATTGTAACATTTTCTAGAAACATCAAACAAAAGAGTTATTCACAAATGGATCGATAAAGTAGTGCTATCAGGTAAGTTTTAGCACATTATTAAGCTGAAATAATGCTAGAGGAGGAAATTAAGGCAAAAGTAAAATCCTTGGCCACTCGCATTAATGCTGACTACACTGATGGAGAACCACTTGTAGTAGTAGCAATATTGAAGGGAGCTTTCATTTTTTGCGCGGATCTAACGCGAGAGCTAACTGTACGCATTTTTATCGCTGTAGTTTAAACTAACCAAGCATAGATTCCTCACAGCGTAGACTTTATGTCCATTTCCAGCTACGGCAAGGGAACAAAAACCTCGGTACATAAAAATTATTCCAAACGGGCCAAAAAAGGAGTTTGTCGCTTCCAGCAAAAGCTGACAGGGTTACGTAGGGTATTGTTAAAATTGTAATGGATTTGAGAACAAACATTGAAAACAAACACGTGTTGATTGTTGAAGACGTTATTGATTCCGGTACGCGTTTCTAGCCTTAGTTTTAAATCCAGCAACAACTACGTAAACGTTTTGTATTTTTCAGAAAACTAAAAAGGTATTTGTAGGTCTGACACTTAAGTATTTGCTTGAATTACTTGGTGGTAGAAACCCAAAAAGTTTAGAGGTTCGTACAGTGTGATCAGTCGTAGTTTTTTTGTTATTGGATTTTTTTTCCTAAAAATCGATTGTAGGTATGCGTACTCTCCCGCAAACCAAGCCCAAAGGTTGCTGTTGAAGTAAAATACGTTGGTTTTGAAATCCCAGCTGATGCTTTCTTGGTTGGATACGGGTACGGCGTTGTTTTGACGATTTCTCCTCTTTTTTAAACAATTTATTTTTTTGTACATTTCCCTCGCCTTCTAACACTTTGTCTTATAGTCTCGATTATGCAGAGCAATTGCGTACACTTCCTTACGTAGGAGAGCTCAAACCCGAAGTATACGCAAAGAAGTAACTGCCCAAAAAATGATTTTCTGAGCAAAAAGTTTTATCATTAAAAGTCTTGATTGTTGCGATGGTTTACGCTGTCACAACGCGTCAATACTACTAAAACTACTCAGAAAAATAAACGATCCCCTTATATAACGTTAGCAAGCTATATCAGTTGAAACAAACCGTAAGAAAGAGATACTAAACTACAAACTTTATTGATAAAAAAAATTTCTTTTGGAAGTGAGACGTGTTCCCGTTCGCATTCTGATACGATGACGTGTAATGATCAAAAAACAAGTGTCAGATTAGTACATGCAATGTGTCAATAGTGTCCCTTCTTCGTTCCATGTTTTACAGTCTCCTTTCATATTACCATCCTCATAAAAACAATGTTGACGTAATACGCCGTTTGAATGCCATCTTTTGCATTCTCCGTGTAGTCTTCCTTCTGAGTAATTACAGTTTTGTGTGCAAGCTCCATTAAAGTCAAACATCTCACAAGCGCCGTCTCTTTTGTTGTTTTTGTAGAAACAGTGAACGTGTACTTTACCACTTCCATAGTATTTTGTATACTCGCCTTCGCGTTTACCGTCCTTGTAATAGCATTCAAAGTAAAGAGAAGGACCACGAACGTTGTTACTTTTATAATATCTTCTCGTTTGGCCATTGAGTTGGTTATTACTCATGTATTGCTCGTGAAGCTTTGAGTTGTTTTGCCATTTTACCCATTTGCCTTTTTGGTTTAAATTGTTATCGAAGCGCGTTAGAAGAGCTGCTTTTTTTGATAAAGCGGGCCAACATCTGCATGCGTCTTGGCTCAAATTTGTCATATAATCTTGGAGCTCTGCGGGTAGCTGAATGAGCGTAATAGGTCCTGACATGGTGTTGTGGCCTTAATACGAAAGTTAATACACAAAACAATTACAAAAGCGTTTAAAGTTAAAACAAAATGCTTGCAGTATTATTCTAATTCCAACAAAGGGAAGTAAAAGCCGCTAGCGGAAATTTCATAATGAAATGCGTACCGAGAAACAAAATAAGAAAAATGAATACTGTTGACTTTCATGAAGATTGAGGCTTGATTATTTATTTTCCATTTAATTGTATTCCTATGCAAAAAACCATCGATGAGGATTTGTATGTACGTAAGTCCTCCCATGTACTTGTCTTAGGAACTAAAGAGAGTCCATATGGAGAACTGAAAAACGAGTCTCGCTGAAGGATTTTGAGTGTTTCATTGCTGAAGATTAAGCATCAGCTCGTACCAGAAACTGGTTAGATCAAAGGTTGATGCTCACGTCCATGCTACTTGGTTTAACTAGGCCGGCATCTTTTTCCGGATTAATTGTTTCACAAGTCTATGTTTACGAGAATATTATGGGAATCAAACGGAGGATACTTGTTATTCTTAGGTAAAAACAGTACAAGGTACAACCCACAACGGTTGATTTTTTTATTAATAACACTTCTCATATACTCATACACTTTATACAGAAATATGCCAAGCTAATAGTGATGGATATATTTGTTGGTGAAGAACTTTACCACTCTCAATACAGCGCTCTGACAAAAACTTAGGCACTACGTTGCCTACATCAAGCCATAATCCATTGACTTACGGCTTATTGGTAGGCATATATTGATTTCAAATAAAACTACAACTGGCTTTCATGAAAACGGACTTGAGCATTCGAAAAAACGTCAAATTTCCGTCCACACGAACAAGAACAGAACATAGCACAGTTCTACCAAACCGCCTCTACTCCCGTTACAAACGCTAAATGTCAAAAGTACACACCTCTGCTGTTTGTATTATTCCTCCTCAAGAAGTTTGGACTAAAATTCAAGCTATCAGGCAAAGACACGATAAGTCGTTTAGAAGATGGATGCCACGTATGTTTTAACGCTAATTGATTACCTACAAAACGTAAACGCTAATAACGGCCTAGATATCAATCTTTTGTACCCATTCCTCCCTGAAAAAGGTACTTTTAACTCTACTAGACTGTTTTAACCTTAGTGTAGATTTTCCTAACGCTGCATCCAAACTGCGCTCAGCACTTGGCGATTTCCCTCAATTTAAGGTCGTTTTTAATGAATTTGGCTTTTTTGAGCATGGCAAGCGCAGTTGTACTCTATTCCTGGAGCCAGTCCTTCCTCAGGATAAAAACATTCTCACAAGGTAAAAATAGGCACTATTCGCTGTACACCAGATAAATTTGATTTTATTCTTTTGCGTTAAACGAAATTTCTTGGATAAGAATAAACGTATCTAATCGTCTATTCTACGCATGGAAAAGAGATTTTCAACCTTTATTTAATTTATTAAAGTGGTTTAAACGGCTTTGTGAAATCAGAGAATTTTTTTTTGGATGGCTTTTGCTATTTGGTGCTCTCTTGTATTGATTCGTCTTTTTTTAGGCTTCAACGTGAGTTGGAAGGTGAATTTCCAAACTGCAAGGATCTATCTGAAAGAGGTAATGGTACTTTCCATGGACATCTCACTCTTGGACAATTTCAAGGACGGGTATGGATTTTTCTTGCAAGCGAACATTTCGTTGACACTTTTTTTGAAAACAAAAACTTTTCTTATCCAAAAAATACCAAACACGCACTCTGTCAACAACAACTTCGGAAACTAGTCGTAAACGTGCTAATTTCGTGTAGGCCGCTTTAGACAGAAAAAAAGCTGAATTCAACCGGACATGGCAACCAATCGAGTTTACTGTTGATAAAATCCATCTTATTGCTCGTTCAGGGATAAACCCATTTAAAATCATTGGTATGTCTTATACTCTAAATTATTAATTTTCTGTTATTGTTACAAAATGAACCCTTCTTCATCCTTACTTACTTTATCGTTAGAAAGTGTCGACCTGAGTTACGATGAAGGCAGAAACCTCGAAGAAGAATCTAAGAAGCGAGCAAGCCAACGATCGAACGATTGGAACAGTCCAAGTACTAGTACATTGGGCGAACCAGCATGGGGAAACGAAGCGCAAGCCCAGAGTACGTATCTTTTACAGAAAACAAAAAAAAAGAAAAAAATTTCTAAATCAGAGTTTCTTACCTTCTTACCTTCTTGTTTCTTGTAGAAGAACCTGAACAAACCGCTCTTAAGATTGATGAGGTAGACCCTGAAGAAAAGAACAGGCGTAAGCTTAGCCCAGAAGCTCTTGTTCGTAAACGTGTGAGGAAATGGCTTCGCACTCAAAGTAAGCGCAATAAGTTGCCTAAGACAACAAAAGCACTTGCTAGCTCTATCAGACCGTTTTGCCATGTCAAAACAGTACCAATTGAGGCAGATGAAATATTAAACCGGTTGGTACGTTAGATGTTATGAAGCAAACTCTTCTATTGTTTTTGTTTACCCATTTTTTTTTCATTTTCTCTCTTGTTTTGTTCTCTTGCTGGTTTGTATTGACACGTGATTTTTAATTTAGCTTGAAGAAAAATTCATCAAGTACGTTAAAGATGAGAAGAACCCTGAGAAACAGAAAGTCCAATACCTCATGAAAGGTACCAAACGAAACTTTTTATTAATTATTCTCTTTTTTTACTTATTTCGAAAAAAAGGTGAAGCATTCGATTGCCCTCCATCTCCATTCGATGATGAAACTGAAGCAGAAGAATGCTATGATAGATGTAGAGTATGGGTCATGAACCCATCAAACACTCCACGATCTCCAGCAGTACGTTCAAACAAACCCAAAAAACCACTCTAGCTAATACATACTTAGTCTCTTCAAAACTGCTTAAAACAATTATGCATTGTAACCAAAGTACGCTCTTATTTCCCCCAAATACAAATAGTAAATTCATCACTTCATTGTATTATCATCTCCACATCGTCAAGTTTTTTTGCAGAGACAAGAACCTGGAGAATGTTAAAGTTGTTTTTTTTTTTTTTGGCTTTGTCAAACGCTTATGTTCTTCTTTCTAGCTTATTAGTCCTGATACCATTGTTGGCCAATTAGAAGATGCAGGACTTATTAAAACAGAGCCTTATGAAAGCAATGTAACTTACCAATAGACCAAAGATGACACCAAGAAGAAGATATTTACGCTGATTTTTTACTTCTGGAAAAAACAAAAAAAAACCAGCAATAAAAAAATTTTAAAAAACCCAAATACAGACATCAGTTCAGTACTACCTCCTGACTTACAGGGTAATCGCTGTCAGTGTCATTAGTATCAGAAGTTAGTACACGCCTATATAATGATTTGTAGCATTTACTTCTAGAAGCCTCTGACAGTTTAACACGCTTTTTTATTTCATCATGTTTTAGTTACCACAGAACATCCATCTTGCAAACTAAGAGGATGAAAAAGGTTTACCTTTCCTCTAATGTTAATACAACTTTTAAACATGATTAAAAGAACCAAAAAATGAGAGTTCATCATCCGAAGAAGAGCTTGAAGGAAGAATATACTCCTTAACTGGTTCTTCATAAATAAATACTTGTATACCAGGAATTGTAACTTTCCCAGTGACATACGTTTTGTAAACTATCAATGTATGAATACCTGTTAATACCTTAATACCTTTATCACTAATACAAGTATTAGCAGCCTCCAAGGTATGTACTCCAACTAAGTATTTAAGACATGCATCAGTAACATGTGTTCTTGAAAGGTTTATCTTATGAACACCAGCCAAAGCCTTTACACCCTTATTTGTGATGTAACAACCTTCCAAGTTGATAGTATGTACACCAGCTAAAGCCATTACACCCTTATCAAGTATTTCCCTACAAAGCGCTAAATCTATAGTATGTACACCAGCAAGAGCTTGAAGTCCCTCGTCTGTAACGAATGACGATCTTAGATTTATTGTATGGATGCCAGAGAGCATTTTCATGCTCATATCAGACGCTGAAGCTTTGCTTAGGTCTATTGAACGTAACCCAGACTCAGTAGTACTATCAAGAGCTTCAGAGTTAGAGTTCAGAGCCAATAGACGACCATCAAAGAGACCTTCAATACCTGATGTCTTGAAGCCACCCAGAATTGTTACAATGTCGTCTCCGTCGGGGTTGTTCTTGTCTATTGTTCCACTTACTTTAACGACGATATGTGTGTTCCTTCTTGCTGTTTCGTAAGGAAACACTTCGTTAAACAAGTATGCTTGGGAAAACGTTCTTATTGTCACTCTGTTATACCCAACGATGTTATGGATTATAGAACTAATGAGTTGACAGCTTTGGGCAGCTGAGAAACGCGCTTGTTCAGTATTTGTAAGAATAAGCGTTAAAATCTCGATAGGCAAGTCTAGTAGGGTTGTAGACCTTGGTTGCGCGTGAGTGTGGTATTTTGACAAACAAAACATACAATTGGCTTTCGCTGTGCGTAGAAATGGTGCTTCGATTATTACACGCCATCTTGGATACTATAAACGCTTCAACATTGTTGTTAAGTCCATTCAATGAAAGGTACTTGTTCTTGTGTAGAGTAGAAAAGTCGCATGAATTTGGTCATTGTACTATTTTCTAGTTTTGTCTGTGTGATAGCATGAGGAGACATTTGCGATATACACTGGGCTCTGAAAGGCACCACTTGTCACGTGATTATTCGTCATGACTTCTGACATCCGCTGCCGTACGTCAGTTTTACATGTAACTTTGACTCTAGCGTAAGGTGCAATACCACAATTACCGCTACTATAATCAAACACCAAACATACACTCAACTCAAACAACAACAATGCACGCTGCAAGAATAAGACCAACAATACAGAAGAGTTATGCGTAGACTCAATGCGTGCATCAATGAGGCTTTAACAACAATGCTGTTACCTCATACTGGCACTATCACAGAAGCCAGGTGGGGTGTACATCCTCATTTTGCAAATAAGCTATTGCATCGGGAAAGTGTTAAGGTACTATAACTGTAATATGTATTTTTGTACTTTTATTTCTTTTCTATAATTGTAGATTTGTACTACTTAAATACAAGAGTTGTATAATGCATGGTATTTATTTTAATGTCTCCGTCTATATGCCAAGTACATGACAATTAATACAGCAACAATTATTGCTACTAAAGAGACACCAACTCCATAATAAATCACTTGAGAATTATCACGTTGATTATCTCTTTGACTACAAGAAGATATTAACACCACAAGAGACCTTGATTTTGAAACAATTGTATCGGTTTGACATTGTTCATTATCAGGGCTAACCACCCTAACATCAACAGTACCATCATTTACACACAACTCTGAGAATGTCAGTAGTGTGAAGTTACCTTGTTGAATTATTGAGTCAAATACTCTCTTGTTTTCAAATGATACAGAAATAGTTGAGATGTTTGGGCAATGTGTTACATTGACTGGTCTTGCGTTTCTTGTGAAGATGACTTCTATGTCATCAAAGGTTGCATTAAGTGGAAGTACAACAATATCTTCGTTGATGATAAGGGTAAACACCCTCCGTATTACAGGAGGTAAAGTTGGAGACACTTCAGGAATTATAGGCGGTCTTGTGGTTGGTGTAAGTGTTGGTGGAGACACTGTTGTTGGCAGAGGTGCACCACAAGAGAAAACACCAGTGGACTCATTATAAAATATAATGTTAGATGTACCATCAACAAACACTGCAACTACCTATAAAAACAAAAGACAAAGTAAGGTTGGAGTTCCAATTGTTGAATTAATAAGCTGGTTTTTTTTTTGCACTAGTTGAACTAAACATACTGTTACTATACATTCCGATCTATCAAATGTAGCTTCTAATTTTTTTATGGCACTACTGCTTAGTAGAGTAGTTGTGAAACTTGGACTAAGAAAATTTAGAGAATTCCGCTAAACAAACATTAATTTTTTTTGTGTGCATTTGTTCCTTTTTTTTTTGAACATACATCAAAAGCATGGATTGTAATATCAGAGACCGCATCATTGTGGACAATCAATAAATTCTCATCTGTTGTGTTTGTCAATACAATAATATCAACTGCTTCTGGGCTAGGCACTTGTGTAAAATCAGATTCAACCTCCTTGTTAAATGGCTGTGGCTCTGAGCAATCAACATTTTTTTGGATCACTAATACTATATTCCCAAACAGCAACACACTATACAAAGAGCGCTCAATGAATACAGTGGATATTTTAGAAGGCATAACTGATGAAGTAATCAACTGAGAGACCTTAACTAGATTAGAAAAAAAAAAAACCTCTAAAGTTGTTTCAAGCAACTTACATTTGATGTGAACGGAATAGAATACTCCACTCTAAATTCTCCATTTATTTCAGCAACAAATAATTTTGCAAAGCATTCTGGTTCATTCATATGAGTAATACCAAAGTCATTACCGGGGTAAGCTAAAAGACAAAAAAAAGTTTGTTACATGTTTTTTTTGTTGGAAAGAGTAACTTACTTCCATTGTACATGACACCCACAGGAGAAGTATCATTGCTTATTTTAAAGAAATGAGAGGTATTTGAAGGAGACTCTATATTGACCAGAAATTCTTCTTTTCCAGAAGCTAAGAAAGGTGAGACATTGTATGCACAGATAAACAAAAATCGAAGTCACAAAACAGAGTTTTTTTGTCCAAAACTCGAGCGAATGAACACCCTGCGTGGCCAAAACATTTTATAGAGAATAAGAACTGTGCAGTGTGATATTTTCTGGAAAGATCAAAATAGATAGTAGCACGTGTACTCAAAAATAGAGGCTGTGCTTTTTTTTTCGTTTGAAAACAAGTTTTTTTGTTCGTGTAAGTCTTTAAGCATACCTTCAAACTTATGTTTGTCAAACTCAACAAAGTATTTAATTCCAGGAATACTTCTGGAATCTATTAGCTCTACTTCATCTTCCATTTTTATTGCCTACACATAGTCACGTGTCATTGCAAAAAACAAATATCAAATGCTTTCAAAAATCCACGTACATCTTCGCCCAGGTGACTCAGGATTCTGTAAGCGAGCATTCCACTTGTTGTATTAACAAACAAAAATACGGCTTGGTTTTTTCCGTATTGTACCATTGGACCGGTCGCATGGTGTATTAAAATATCATCACGGGTGCTTTCACCCTCAAAGAAGCCTATTACGATGTGTTAAAGGTGTTTTAAAGAGTGTTTGATTGTGCAGAAAAAAAACAAGCAAAAATAGTCGTATGGTGTGACTATGCGCGCTGCAAGCGCATGAGAAAGTCTTGTGAGGCGGATAGAATAAACCTGTTGAAAAAGTGCTACAAATAGTTTTTAACGTACTCTCAGGTATTGCTGATTGTATTAATACTGTATCGGGCAATGCTAAGGGAAGTTTAAGCAAATACAAATACAAAGCAAAAACGTAGTATACATTCAACAACGTAAAAATACGATGGTACATCGTCTGGAATGCCGTATGTCACATCTATTGCTACAGCTGGAGAACCGAAAGCATTAATTTCTGCAGCGTTCATAAAAACATTGAATTGCGGGTTTCTAAACACTGCCATGGCGACTGGTGGGTAGTTAGCTTATTGTACAATCAAAAAAGCAGTAAAGTGTACCATTCGTAAAGATAAGTATCAGAACTGCGAAAATCACGCTTCTAATCCGCATATCAACAAGCGGATTGCTTTGTCTTTTTTACGAGCCACTTCCTTTTTAATCAAAACAGTTAAGCCCGTTCGCCTTTTTTACTGCTAACATTAACTGCTACAATACAGCAGGGCTTGGTGTTAGTTTGCACCAATCATTTTTATCGATTGTGTTGCAGTCAAGGTTGTCAGCTAGATATTTCGTCAGTTATTTCTCTTACATGCAATTGTCTTGAAGTATAATCTCGATGTTCGTTGTAGGGTGAGTAACTCTGCGGTTTGTGACTCTTAGCATATTGGTAATGTACAAGTTATGCATTATAAAAAGAAACAGCTGGCTTGGCTTAGAGCCACAAAACAAAAGGCAGTTGATTGACTTTTTTATTTACGAATTTCGTAAGAACAATGTGTCAACATAATTTCCAGCACTACTACAATTTTGTGACAGTACGTAATTTATACAAAACGAGAGAATTTCGAAAACCTTCAGGAAGTTGGACAGCCGACTTCAAAAATAACACCAACAGAAAGTACTCCTACAAAAAACCGAAGACCGAAAATTAGGACACTTTTCGGTCTTCAAAAACCGCTTTACAACTGTCTTTAATAACCTTCAGGTAAGGTCTTAACCTATGGTGCTGACTGCATTAATGCGTGTAAGGGTTTGATGCAAAGGATGTCAAGAATTCTGGGAATGGTATCTGACAAAAAGTTTCACTGAAGAATTTTAATCAGTTTTATTTAATTGTTGTGATTTGTTAAAGTCTACAAAAGTATTATTTCGTGACAACTTGTGAGATGAAGCGAAAAGCCAGTGAAGCCTTTATGGAGTGCAACGACTCAGTTTCAGAAGCTTTAGAAAGCGGAAAAAAGCAACGTAAAGCTGAAGTACGCTAATAATAGCATTAACCGCCTATTTAACATATCTATAGTATTCTTGGCCTGATTTTGTATCGAACGCGATAATAAACGAAGCGAAACGCTCTACAACTTCTAAACCAAAGTTTACGCTCTCAGAAGATCTCTGGTATCAATACAGACACGCTAAATCAGTTAAAAACCCTCAGCACAACGCAAAGTTCCATTACACGCTTGTACGGTACATTACCCAGAACGTTGACCCAAGCGACGCTGCAATCATATTGGGTGAAGAAATTGAGGAATGGGATGAAGATGAAAAGGAAGAATACCTTCAATATCAATGGACGGACATTGACATTATTGATGGTGCCGGTCAAGTCTTTCCTCTTCGGTTTAACATGAATGATGGTCATGCTGATAGTAATACTGGTTGCTGGGGAGCTATACGTCATCGTCAAACAAGAGAGTTAGTATGCTTGGTTATCGATAACCAGAGTGACTGTACAAACGTGATTTATGGTGTTTCTGATTCATCTGTTTTCAAGGCTTGGCAAGACTTTGATGACTTTCCTTCTGACGAAGAAGTAAAAGAGCATGCTTGTTTGACCAATATTTACAGGTTTAATCACCAGTTCGAGAAGATAGTTAGTGTGGTATTGCGTGACTGCACTATATCTGAAAAGTTCAATGAAGTATGCCCGACATCTTGGAGAGTCAAGATGCAAGAGCGTCTTCTCCAGCTTTTTTTTGCACGTGAACACCAGTCATTGCCTACCTTGCCTGTTGATATCACCAAGTATATTGCTAAGCTTGCACCAGCGTGTTTGCCAGCGTCGATTCTGCAATCAGATGATATTCCTTCACACTGGAAAGAATAGTTGTTAACACTGAATAAACTAGTATGCATATTTATGTATTGTTTATCTTGTCATAGATACCCAAGCAGTACACATTAACACGTGATATCATAGACACTTCTGTTTTTTAATGCAATGCTGGGTAAATCAATGAGAAGAAACAATGAACTATAAACGCTACTGTCAATGAGTAAAAAACTCTTTTGAATTTTTTTTTTTTTACACTTATTGTACAAACAGTTCATTGTCTTGTTTACTTTTCGATGAGTGTCATTCGCTGTTCTTCATCCTCAAACTTTTTCTTCCATTTATTTCTATCATTCTTTGCATTTGAAATCCTTTCTTCGATCCTGTTAAAAAGAATGGTTACTAAATGAAACAAAGAGACAAAAAAAAAAGAAGGAAAAAGTCAATGCGTATTTGACACTTTTCTTTGAAGTTTATGACATACTCTTCAAGTCTTGCTGTTGTCTCTTCTATTCTTTGTATTAAATCCGAAGTCGCTTTAGATCCTGTTGTGACCAGTGTTCCCCCAGAAGTTCCTGTTGACTTCGTATTTACACCTGGTGTACGTACTGGTGTTGCTATCGCTGTGGCTTCTAAATTGAAACCTACTGTATCCATTTTAGACACCATCTCTGTATCGTTTCCCCAAAACACATATTGGACTGCGCAACCGAGCAGTGTGAACACTAGAAGTAAAAACAAAGTTAAACTCTGATGGTATTAAACAGTAAAATAGCAAGTGGTTAATCTGTTTGTCACGTGATTTTTCGTACCCACAGCACATATGATACCCATCGAAGAGAGGACATAAACTAGTGTTACCACATCACGACCAAAATCACCCAGACTTATCCGGACAGCTGTAATGACGATGAAGAAGATACCAATATTGTAAATCGAAACGGCTATAAGTTTTGTATGATGACGACAGCAGCTAGCAATATCTTTAACAAAGTACGCTAGTACAAATCCGATAAGAACCATAAGGATCTGTAGGAAGAGTTAAGAACAATTTTTACAGAAGCCAGTGAACGAGTACCTTTTCTGTTGCAAATACAATCTCGAATACTGTTTCCGCTGTTTCGTTTCCATCGCAGATGATGTATGACTTGGACATGTCAAACTCATCTGGTGAGACTCTAACTACCACTGGGTTGTATATTATCGAGTATAAAACCAGAATGACAATATCTATCACAACAAGTCCGAGAACAACAACAGCAACGGACAATGGTCTAAAACAAAAAATTAGTGGTTGCAATGGATGTGTGAACCACTAAGCTAAAATTCTTTGAATAAACAAAAATCAAGCCTACATCAGTATGAATTGAGTAAACGACATTTAACTTAGAAGATAAATATTCGCTTGAATGTATGTTCGGCACTGTTTTATTTTTCCGTACCGCACTCTGACTTTATTTTCTTGGTCCTTGTGACCAATGACTATCAATAAAGCTTTCGACAAGAACGTTCTATAATAGTGTGAACGAAAGGTAGTACAGATTTACCGGTTTGTACCCAAACAAAAGTGTGAATCCAATATGGAAGTGGTATAGAGATAGATGACACATTGATGATACTTCTATGGAGGGTGCCCAAAAAATAGTTGTAAACCTTTTAAAACAATGTTAAACATTGTTCTAAGGTAAAGTAAAAAACTACATACAGGATTATGATAGCACCAAGCGAAACTAATACATGGAAACAAGGAAATTGCCTCGACGCTCTCTAAAAAAGACGTCAGACTCTCGGTCTTGCGTTCATCAAAGGTGAAATAGAAAAGTAGTTTCGACTGGTTGCAGTGAACAAACAACATTTAACAAACAACAATCCAAAAAAATTGGCACGTGACTTAAAAAACCAAGAAAGTACCTTCTCGTTGTAAATGACGTATACTGTGAATATGACCCAAAGTAGCATAACCAGACAAGCTATCACAGTAATCACTATCTCTCCAAAGGGATTTTTATTCCACGAGAGATTAGCTGAGCGGTCTTTAAAAGGTATCATAGGATATACCATCTTTCCTGTTGACGCTATCACCAACACATTAGCACACTTTGTAGAAGAATACAAAAAATCTCTACCTTCTATAGGACCAAGGATCTCAAGGTATTCTTCACCGTCATAATTCCCATCACGATTTTGAACTTGTAGAAAGTAAGGTCTCCATTTTTGTCCGTGAGTGATATCCCATGAATAATCACCGTTGAAAGTTCTAAAACAAAGAGGCTCAGAAACTCAGTTTTGCAATCAAAAGTTGTTATTTTCCTAAAATGTGCCACGTGATTTTTTTTAAAGTTAATATAACAATGGCAATACGTGTTTTCATAGTTCGTACGGGTGTTTGCTTCGAAATAATTTATCTCTGATATCCTTGTGATTTAATGAATCAAGTTCCTAAAATAGCATTACTAACTAACTTAAGAATTGCTCTGTATAAAAAAACTCACTTCTATTGTTCGGAGCAGTAGCGATCCAGCCATAAATGGGTTCAAATAAAACAGTGTATTAACTGCACTTGTTGTTGTATTGTAATAGTCCGCCAGTTGAGTCAGAAAGGTAGTATAATTACCACCTGTGAACTCATCGCTTTTAAAAGCTGTACGCGCTGACCGTTCATTTATGCCAGAGTGCATGTTGCCTTTAGGGATAGGAATAAGTAAACCATATTGAGTAAAAACGTTTACCTGAAGGCCTACGCAAGAACCGACCTGACTGAACGTGTATAACCATTTTTGGCGCCCTGTGAAAAAAAAGTCAAACTAATTTTATCGGCACTAAGAAAGTTTACTTACCAGTCTAGATCATCCATCACAGCTACAACTTTTTGGTTTACTCTTTCCCATATGAGCACGTACACACAATCGATATCGGGGTATTTCTTAAAAGGTACATAAAAATAACATAAAAAACACATTGAACTTACTTTCGCTGCTTCTGTTATGGTCGCAGTTACATTTTGCTCGACCATTTCTTCCAATGGCAATTGTAATATTGTAACATTTGTATCCATAACATAGAATGTTTCCTCTGGCTGTATACGAACGTTGAGATCCAGACCTTCAAGTAAGTTCTGACACCACGAAAGTTAGTATTTTTGGGGTTTTTTTAGGTTTCGTACCTCCTCATAAGGCACCAAGTTTGGTCGTAGTTGGCGAATAACGATTACTCTCTTGACTTTATGTAATCTCAAGTAAGGGTACGTGCTCTCGAAATAGCTATTTAAAGAAAAGTTAGTGAAAAAAATAAGTAAGAACAACTACCTCCACGTCACACGTGGAACACTTTTCTGTAGTTATTTTTTCGCAGTTTCTGCAGTTAAAATAAATGTGCTTACTGTTTTAACGAGGCTCTCATTGGTAGAACATTTTTAAAGTCTCTCCAAGTACTCTCATCCGCAGCGGCTGTATCAATCTACGCGAAACACAATAAAATTAACACACAAACTAGAAGAATTATTTTCTGTTGCTTTTGCTTACCCTGAAGCACTCTTTGTATTCATCTATCTCACGTGATATATTAACAAGCCATGACTCAAATCCGCCAAAAAGGAATACTGCTTCGTTGTTCTGTATCTGCTTACACCAGTATTTGTAATCCTATAAAGAAGCTTAGCGCTTCAAGATTTACATACGACCATAGTCAGGGAACTATTTTTCGGAACCTTTTTTTTTAGCGCAATTAAAACTTATCACGTGCGTTAATTTTAGCAGTAACATTGTCCCCTGTGCTTGTAAAGTTGACCTGAACAACATATTTTGTCATTCCATGAGTTTTTCTGATGTTATTAAACCAATGCTCAAAGAACTTGAAGCTTTTGTAAATAGCGTTTTCAAAGCGTGCAGAAAGATCAGAAGTGGTGGTTAATGGCCTCAAGTCTAAAGACCCAACAAGCGTTATAGTTTTAGTCTGTTGAGCATTCTGCTGGCTAGCATGAACGCGTAGAAATAATAACCCTATGAAGATATACAGGTGTAGGTTCATTTATGACGTAGCGCCCTCAACGTTATGTTTTTTTGGTATAAATACAAAACCGTGACAATTTTATAATAATTTTTAACTACGGAGTTTTTTGACACAGAATTGATGACCATTTTATTTTGTTATACTAATACGTTTTCGGTATTCCCTGCGTTTATTTACCACTCGTATTTTTAACCGTGAACGACTTGTAACACCAAAAATGTGCGCTTAACAAAACGAGGTTTTAAGCAAGACTGCATAGCTTTTTCTTGCAGTATTCAGCATTCACAAGTTCTGGTCGTGCGTGGTTCGGCCAACTATTATTACACGGTCGACTATGAAACACTGGCTGTGTCTCTTATTTCAGACTATTTTGTTAATCTCCAGCGCCCCAACTGGGCCAGAAGGACTTTTGTTGACAAAAAATGAATAATCTTGCAGTAAACGATTCTTTTTGTTGTATGGATTTTTGTGTACGGCTACTTACAACGCCCCTCGCTAGCAAAAAGCATCAAGAATGAAAAGTTCGAGAGATTAATCATTCATTGTATTGTGTTCCTGTACTACAGACACTGCATACTTGAACGGAATATAGTAGCTAAAATAATAGAAGGATATGTAAACCAAAATATTCAGTATAGCGACTTTAACCTGTATTTTTATTCACGTGTTACAGGATACTGAACAACTAAGCGATACCTGTATCGCTTTTGAGACAGTTTTGTTAATCTCGGAAGCATCAACATAGTAAAAAAAAAGAAACAATGTACTTGTTCCCAATGAGAATTTATTTTGTTTTAAAATACAACTTAGAACCTTCCATGGTATCTCTTTCTCTCTGAGTTTTTAACCGCTTGTACAAGCCATCTTGTGAGATGTACAGGAGAAGGAGGAGGTACTTCTATAGCATTAAATACGTCATTCCACGTCGAAATCTTCAAAATCTTAAACACGTGTTTCTGAAGTGCTTCTTTCATTTGAGTACTTGGTAAACCATAGAACTTATCATACGAAGCAGCTATTTCATCTTGCGTTATACCTAGTAGAGAGTAAGACACAGAAAGGTTCATATATACAAGGAAATACCTCCTGGCTTTGCAATATGCTTAAAGAAATACACGTGGAAGCAAAGTAAGCGCATGCTAACTAAAGTAGCATCCAAGGTAAGTCTGTTTCTTGTTGGATCTGCAATAGACGTGTGTTTTGGTACTTTTGCGAGAGTAGGGTACTTTTTAGATGCCCACAGTACGTTACGGTCGAAGGTTTCCGTTAGGTAAGGCCAACAGACATCTTGCCAATCAACGTGTTGTGAGACAGCAACAAGAGGAAGGAATTCTCCAAGGTTAGGTGTCTTACTCTTTATTCTTGCGTCTGCTTGTCTAGCAAACCTTCTTGTTATGAGGTTAACCTTGCCCTGAAGAGCAGGATAACGTTTGATGAACATAATAAGAAGTCTGTGCAAAGCGCAGTAACCTGTAAGATGTCATTAGCTACAGCTTAAGTGGTTGATGATTTGACTGCTTTTATTACCTTCTAGAGCCTTGATAGAGGCATGTTCGTCACCCTTCATTACGCTGACAACCATAGTATTCATTAATCTCGGAATTATCTTGAGTACCATATCTGCGTTGAAAGATGTTCTAGCGCCGCTTCGGTTTGTGTATAGATCAGCGATAGCTTGCTCAATATATGGCACAGCTCGATTTCCGTGTTCATTGTTAATCCATAGAGGAAGCCAGTGGGTAAACTTCTCACCCCAGACTGTCTTTCTAACACCATCTTCACTGAAACTTTCAAGGCTCAAAAACTCAACTGTTGATGATAAAGAATCGAACTTTCCGGTTCTAGAGATTTGAATAGGTATCCCAAGAATGTCGTCGCGGAATGATACGCGACTATGGTAACATAGTAGACCACCTTTACCAATAGCTATTTCCTAGGGAGGCGGTCAGAGTTGAAAAGAAAAAAGCAATATTCAGACAGAATAATTACCTGTGCGAACACTGTTTTCCAGTCTTGGATAGTATATTGGTTGTAAATACCATATGCGGAGTATCTTTGACGGAAGAGTGATCGCCATAGCCTAGATATAACGTTAGAAAGGCACTTTGAACATTAGAAGAAATGAAAGTTCAACAACGTGTCTAGTATTTACCTTTTGTCTCCTGAGAGTCGTACAAACTCCTTGCAAACGGAAGAGAGATCGTTTAATTCTTCTGGAAGTAAAAATCCAAAAACGTGCATGATGATCTCGTCTGGTACATAGGCAAAAAGACTTGAGTCTATCCCTCCAAAACAAGAAGAAGTATCTTTAACAATCAAAGAAAATTCCTACAACAAAAAAGTCAGTACGTGATTTACAAACAATGTAATCAACGCACCTCTTGTAGCTTTGTTTCCAAAGTTGATGGTAACAGAATAGAAGGAGATAATACGACTTTTTTTACTTCAGGTTCAGGTGTAGCCAAAACGACTTCTCTCCACTTTCCTCTTCTCTTGTTTCCAGTTTTCTTCTTAGACGAGCGTCCTTTGACAATAAAATCTCCCAGAGTGAGTTTACCTGATGGTCGTGAATTATGTACTAGATCCCTTTCATAGTAGCTAGTCTCGGCTGATGCTTGGAACCTCCATCTGTGGTGTGGCTGGTATCTTTCGGCTTGAGGAACAATCTTAATGTTGTAGTTTTGTTTAGGTTGTTGAGATGTCGAACTTGCTCTACGTTGTGGTTGTTGACTTTGAGTATATTTCTTCGGAAAGGAATGTCTTGTAGCGCTCTGTGGAGGATTTCTCTGAGGTCGTGGGTTTCTTCTTCTTGAAGGTTTTGACTTTTCTTCCATAACAAGAACACTGTAAAAGTTGCTTGCCTTAGAACTTGTATAGCGTCCTGCAATCTCGATGCTTGCTTTAGTAGCTTGTGGTTTTTTAGCAACAGGTTTAGGTGTAGGTGTTGGTTGAGCTTGGTATCGAGGAGGTGGCCTATTAGGTGACGGTCGTTGATAGCTATTTCTTGGTTGATAGTTTGTTCCACGAATCTGTCCGTTTGTACGTTTCATAGAGGAAATAACACGTTCCCAATTGATTCTCGTTTGTGTTTCTTGACTAGATTGAACGCTTGGAATCAATTGTTGTGAAGAAGGTTCATTGTATCCTTCAACAACTTTCGGTTTTCTGGTTTCAGGTATTGTAAGTTGCTTCTTCTTGTATCTGACAACACGCTTTGTCTTGACAAACTCTGGCCAAGATTTTCCTGTACAATGACTGCACGTTCCGCACTTGAATCTCTTAGCACTCAAAGCAGCTTTTTCAACTTCCTTAACATACATGTTAGGCGCTGTTGTGCGAACAAATAAAACAAAATATCATGTGTACCTTTTCGGATTTTCCAGCTTCATCGAACAGAAACGACTGTAATTGTAATAGAATGCTCGATACAGAATAAGCAGAAGACCAACCAGTATAAGGTTTATCCATCTCGATAGAAGATCCCCACTGAGCTTCTTGTAGAAGATCAAGGCAAACCCAACTTAAGTAGAACAGTTAAGCGAATGAATAGCTATTTGTTCATTTTTTGCGTACCTTCCAAAGACATGCGGATGACTGATGTAACTGCAAAAGTACACAGATGGAGCATTGAAAGGGTATGTGTTTGGAAACTGCAGAATCAAATGGAAAACAACATCAGCGTACGGAGATCCTTCTGGACCTTTCAGATTACAGTGCCATTCGAAGATATCTGACTCTAGAGGTTGAGCAACAACCTGAACAAAAAATAGAAGTTAAAACGAGAACAAGTAAGAATAGAATGAGAAAATGAGAAAGAGTTTTTGGTGTACGTTGTTGATGTTGAGTTGCTTCGTTTCTTTAAAGTCCATCATTAAACGTCTAACAGCTCTTCCGATTCTGACAGATGATGCAAACCCATTAGATACAGGACCAGCTAGAGGCGAAATAGAAGCAGCAAATCGAGGGGCGTTCTTGTTTGGATTTAGTACAGCTGCTTGTTGCTTTGTAGATGTCTTCTTATTAGGCGTTGAGGTAGTTGTTTTGACACCGTATGCAGGTGTAGAATGTTGTGTTTTCTTACTGGATACAGGTTTTGGTCCACCAGAACTAGTACTTTATTAGTTGTTGTATGTAAATAAAGACGTACGCTTTGGCTTTATGTTGAAGTGTGATTCCAGATCCTGCTCTTGCTTTGTTAATCATATCACGTTTACTATTTGTAACGAACGACATCGCAGCAGCACTAGTAGAAAGTTAAACACGTGCAAACAGAAGAATTAAACGGGTATTCGATTGTACCTTGAAATACCAGAAGAGCGTTGCGTGTACAATGTTCTTGATAAACTGTACATATACTTTGAACCAACATGCTCAAACTGAGATTGAGAAGACTAACAACAAATCACGTGTTAGTTTCGAAAAATAAATAGCAAAAAATGAAATCAAGAGGAAGTTACCATATTCGCTATAGCTTGCTTCAAATCGCGAATCAAACTCTGAGAAAAATTGCATTGAGAAGAGGCCGAAACTTCGATTTTATCCAAGCATTCAGTCAACGTAATTTTAGCTTTGTTTAGGTTCCTTTGTTTACCAAAATAGGCAGCGTTTTCAAGAGCCTTTGCAACAAGTATTCTGTTTCTTTGCATGTCCATATCAAGTGTAGCAGGAGTAGCTTCTTTGTCAACTTGATGTTCTTCAACCCGACATAGACCGATTTTGTTCTTCTCAAACTCTGTAATCTTGGTTGCTGTGTTTGTATATCTTACAAGGAACGATACTATTGTTTGCTCACCAGGATTAGATAGCGCTTTAATGACGAGTTGAACCTACAAACATAAGTAAGGACCAAGGAAAAAAAAAGGAAAAATGAAAAACTTGAAGTGGTCAAACACGTACAGGTATGTTCTTCTCTTCTTCACTATATATATCGCCAATTGTAACACGGTGCTGATAGAATTTACCTGCACGTATTTTTTCAGTAGGGTATTTTGTAAGCACTTCCTTGATGGTGACATCTAAAGCACTTATGAGAAAACAACGCTGCCAAAACAAAATGTTGCCTGTTTTTGCTTCAATCTCTAAAACTACGTCTGTAGCAACAACGTTAAGCAAACCTCCAATACAATCAGCAAAGCTAGCTTTAATATCATTTTATCTTTGATGTAGTAGTACATGCCCTACGGAGTAAAGAGTCAAACCAAAAAGTCAAGAATATTAGAAAAAGATAAGTACACTATGTGCATCACAAATACCACGCAAGAATGAAGCATTGTGCCCGTCAGAGTAGCCAAAAGTGAAAATGGAAGGATTCATGTTATTTATAGAAACATATTTTTTTGTTTCCTTTAGGAGTTTAGGAAGACTTGTTATACCCAAGTTGGCTTCTACAGAAAAAAAAAAAAAGTCAATTGCTACTCTCAATTTGTGTTCATCATACCTCCGTCAGTGAACAAAAGAACTGTTTGGTTCTTAGGTATTGATGCATTCCTTGATTCTTGTAGTAGCTTCAATCCGTCAAATAATCCTCCAGATAAGTTTGTACATCCAGATATGCGAATTCGTTCTACAGCTTGTCTTGCCTGGATTTTTCCTATCAAAGTCAACAAAAAAAACCTCTTGAATATTAACCTTCAAAACATACCTTTGTTGCCCATACAAGTCAATCTTAAAACTGTTCTAGTGGTGTCTCCAAATGTGACAATTCCGAAAAAATCGCCAACCTTCATGCTGTCGATAATGAATTTCAAACTTTGTTTCACCAAGTCAAGATCCTAAAAGGTTGTTAACTATAGTACTAGAATGCTTAAGATCGTACTCCAGACATGGATCCTGACCTATCTATTACTGCTACAATAGCTGCTTTGGCACGTTCATTACCATCAGACACTGCAGAGGCGACAATGTCGGCGGAAACAAGTACGTCGTGTGATTCATTAAACGACAACTTCCTGTACTCAGTAGTAGCACGTAAGCTGAGCGACATCGTTTTAAATTATGTATACAACTGTATTAAACCCAAAAGAAAGGAAGAGTGGTGTATCAGTGAGGTGATATGTAAAAGTGATAGTTCTTTTGTTTTCGGTCAATCATCGATTTTTTGCCAATTTAGAAATTTCATTATTTTCAAATAAAGAAATGCCGCAAACGTAGTTAAAACGTGTTAGGTGAAATTTTTGCAAAGTCTCGTGAAGCTCTACAAACGGTGGATTTGGCACTTTTTTGCAATTTTTACGTGAAAAAAACGGTTGTTTTTGGTGCGGAATTTGAACGTTTACCCGAGAGCTAGTAGTTTTCATTTGACATTGGAAACGACGAAACGTTCATTTAATGTTTGATGAATCAGAAACAACGCTCTAAATGCTGACAAACAAGTAATATTATTTATTGGATATCCAGCCATATTCGTTTTCGGCTGTTAATTCTCCAAGCTTGAAGCCCTGAAGTCAAATTATTACTTTACGTAAACACTTCACCACTATCATCCACTGTCTGCCACTGTTGGATGAGTAGCAGTAAAGCTTTACCATTGGACATCTGTTTCAGCGTACTGTGTATTATTTACATTATGTAATTGCTAATATAGCCCAATTCAATGTAACCAATGCGTTTTACATTGCATACAGCCAAACTTTTAATGAAAGCTTGAAAGCAACTCATTTGTTATTTCTTGAACTTGTGTTGGCGCAGGCTAGTAATTTAGTTTCAGGCTTTCTGAAGTTAACAAAGTTTAGGAACGTGCGCGTGTCAGACTTTAACAACCTACGTATTTATTTTTTCTAAACTTGGCTTCAATACTGCCACTATTCCCAATATCAATAAACACTTTTAGCCATTTGCCATGCGTTTTAAAAAACACTTGTTGACAATATAGCGAACCCTCAACTGCGAGCATTTTATTCTTCCTGACAGTGTAGCTCCCTATTCAAGGATCCAGTCACATTTACACTCTTAAAAATCTTTTTTAATGTTTGACGCTAGAGGACATAGTAGCCACACATATTGAGAATAACTTTGGTCATGTATTATGTATTCACAAAGTGATGTCTACAACAACTAAAAAAGTGTATTATATTTTACTTTTTAAGTGTTTTTTAGCACAATCATCCTCCACAGGTTATCATTTTTGTTTTTGTCACTTTTTGAAGATGTTAATGGTTGTGTTTAATAGCTTAATATGTTTCTATTGAAAAGTAACTTCACAATAGAGTGCCTCAAATGTGGGAGTTTGTTGAATGAGTTTTGTTGAAAGACATGTCAAGTTTACTAATCTACACTGATGTTATACACTGTTCTTGTTTTAAAACAAAGTATACGATATAGTACCACTGTGAGCAATTGTAAAAATACACATGTCAATAGCGTTTGAGCTCATAGACATTTTTTTCCCTACAGTGACAAACAAACAATTCAATGTGTGGGTATCCCTACACATGTGCAAGTGATGATACCGACTATTGCGGCTATGATTTTCAAGGAAAACACAAAATCGCAGTATGGTGGTGTTCATATAGTATTGAAAGGAATAAGTAGAACTTAATTTCGACAACAAAATACTATTGTAGAACAAGTGATGAAGAAAGTCAAGTTTCTGAAGTTGCTGAATTTTCAGACTTTCTCAGACTAGCAAATACGCGTTGGTCTAAAAATGTAGAAAGCGCTTTTCGTGATTGCTTTGATCAAGTAATAAACCCAACAATGACTGTAACAAAAAGTGACAGCAAAAACTCAGAGCAATAAAATTATGCTGCTTGCACTCAATGAGTATTTTGTACGCAGTACAATATTAATCATTCTAAAACCCACTACATGCTATAAAAGGAAGTAATACAAAGTGTAATGAACTCCTTAAAGAACTTTAAATTGGTTATTGTGGTTTCGGTTGTTAATACTATTAAAGTTCTCAACCGACTCATTAATCTTCTTGAGTCATCAACCTCTTTTGGCTAAAGTTTTGTGGTTTTTCATTGTTGGTAACAAACCATTGTGCAACGGCACTTCAAACATAAAGAATATACAAATTACACCATAGCTACTAACTTTGAAGAAAACATTAATAAGAACAAGCATTGTTTTACATGAGATTACAAAATAAACTCCAAAGTACAACCTTGGTTTTGTCTTCGAAATAAAACAGGAATTTGGTTTTCTATCTTCTCCTAGCTCTACCTGTTTTAGGAAATGCTATATTATGGTATTTTAACGTTACGAAATTGTCTAGTATAGGTCTTAACGATAAACTAGCGCCATTTTCTTCTACAACCTCCCAATCACGAATATTCTCGCTTGGGAACAAAGCCTGATATGCACACCAAACCTTGTTGAACCCGTCCTTTACTTTGTCAACATCAACCACAAACGAGTCAGGAACACCACCTAGACAAAGATCAGTATTTACTTTGTTTTGAATATTGTATACAGACAAGTATAAGGAAGGAGAGGTAGGTACCTATCAACAATGCAAAAAGTTTTGCTGCAATGGATTCTAGTTCTATTTCGCAACTTCTACCTACGTTGATAATGTCCTTTGCATTAAAGGATGATATCTTGTAATCAAATCGATATAATCTAGTTCTACTACCATTTGCATTTCTTGTAGTAGTCAAAAATGCTGTCGAATCAATACTAATACAAATAGGTTGAACTTCAGAAAATACTGAGAAATCTAAAGATCAAAGTATAAGAAAACAACTGTGTTTTCTACATTCACTATATCGTACCTACGAATTGATCTATCTCTGTGTACCCATATCCATTTTTATCCATCACCATTGAACCGCGTCCGGGCTTTGCCCTCCGTAGGTAACTCTAACAGAATGTTTTGTGAGCCTAACTGAATCTCACTCCAGCCTTGCAAAACAAAGATGCCAACGCACGTGATTTTCAATTTGTTTGCTTTCTTTCTCAATTTTGCTTCGGTTTAGACAATAATCTTTGTAAGTATTATTGAGTACTTGTGGCAACTTGATTGCATTAAGAAATGAGCAATTCCTAAGCCAGGTTAAGGATGTTGAAGATCAGCGAGCAAAAAAAATACAGACAAACAAGTTTGCCAAACGTACCATCTTGTGCAGGCCCAAAGTCTCCAGAAGGTATCTGATGTAGTAAAGCTAGACCACTTCTTACAAACAAGCTCAATAACAGGGATATCATTCGCAGGCATTTGGAAAAAAACCATTTCCAAAATCTCATCTGGTAGTTCGTACAGGCTCTTCTTTTCTTTGTTTCTTTTTTTAGTTGATTTTTTCTTTATCTTGAATTTACTGACAATCTCTCTTGGATCGCCTCCTTTCAATACCAAAAGCAATGGACCTCCGTATTGGTCTATTTTACGTCGTTTTAACCCGTTAATAGCCTTCAAATCCTTTTCTGTCGTTGGTAATTTCTAAAGTAGCGGTTGTTATCTTCCTAGTGCTTAAATAGCTATCAATATGGCGTACTTTAGCTAATTCTTTCAGTATCACATCAGATAACACTCTACGAGGAGATTTCCCTTGTTTATTCGCTATTAGCTCACGCATTGTAACCAAAGCATCATAGCGTTTCTGATAATGACGTTTTTCCATTTTGTGACTGTAGCAGAGGCTCAGGATTGCGTTAACGGCGTAATTTTTGTAAACAGTTTTAAGCGAAACCCACTTAGGTGATTTAGGCTAAATGACCCTTTACTCTCTAATCCTACCTTATTATATTCTACACAGCTAATGTTACAGTACATTCGTGATCAATGACTGATATCCGTTTTAATCCTGTGAAACTAGTTTTACTGGGTGATGATGGCGTAGGCAAGTCACAACAATCATTTATGACGAGTATTAAGCTATTTTTAAGGTAAAACATCCTTATGTATACGATACGCCTGTAATAGGTTTCCTATTGAGTATGGTACACATATTAGATGTGTTAGTCTAAAAAACTCATTCTTCCTTTACAGTGCCAACAACGTTCGACCATTACAGGTTCGTTTTGTACCTTTACGACCATGCGTATGAATGACGGTTTAGTTGCAATGTCAGATTTGGCTCAACCTGTTTTTCGTTCTGTGAGTGTAGCTAGCTTATAATTAGCATTTTTGAGATAATTCGACATAAGAAGAATACTTTTCTGATTTTTTAATTTGTTTTTTTTTGTTTATGGGTTTTTTTTGGACTTTGTTCGCAGTCTCTTCTAAATTTTGCTTTATTTGATATCTCATATGTTTTAGCTCCTTGGGACACATCGGGAGCAGAAGATTATGATAGATTACGTCCGTTATGCTATCCGGTATGCGTGAGAGGTTTCCATTGAAAAAAACAAACACATGTGTTTTGTCCACGATCAAGATTTCTTCTCTTATACTGTTCTAGGGCACTGATGTATTCCTCTTATGCTTTAGTGTTAATAATCGAACAAGCTTGAACAATATTATTCAAAAGGTACACTTGATGCTACAATTTTTCTTAGAACAAGAAGACACTTGTACACAAGTTAGACTGTTAAAAACCTTGCCTAGTTTGTACCAGATGTGCATGTACATTACCCAGATGCCATTTTTATACTTGCTGGATTAAAATCAGATACGAGAGAAAACATAGGTGAAGAGATAGATCCGAAGAAAAGGGAAAAGTATGTTTCCAAAGAAGAAGGTATCATAGCAGCAATACAAATAAAGGTAAAAAAAAGACATTCAAACAAAACTCTCTTATCCTTCTGGTTCTATCATTGTCATCCTAAAAAACTCTAATTTTATTTTTAAGGCAATAAGCTACGTAGAATGTAGTTCAAAAAAAAATGTTGGTGTTCAAGCATGTGCGTAAACAAGTTCAACAAATTTCTTTCTTTTTGATTTCAAAAAAGCCAATTATTTATATTTTATGAGTAGTAATCAATGAGGTGTTAACTTGGAAGATGCACAAATTGGGTCTTATTAAAATTCCTCCTCAAGTTGATAACAGCAAGTGTACCCTGATGTAAATAATAATAACACCAAATACTGTCTTGTATGTATTACTCTTGTGACTTTTTCTGTTGACTTTATAGTGCTACCACTCTTGCCCTCCTCGCCATTACTATGCAAATTGATACAATGGTTTCTCCATCTTACACTCATTTTGTACTTGGCAGTGGGCTAACCGGAAGCAAAAGGTATAAGTGTCACATACAATGCTCAGAATTTGTAACTATTCAAAAAAAGCTTGGCAGTTTATTGAGTACTACCACAACCGTTACAGCTTGGATTTAGCTCAGGAGGTTTTGGACCAGGCTTTTGGGTTGGATATAATTGCGCTAGTGTTAAAGCGTCATAAACAATACCATCTAGATTAAAAAAAAGAGTTAGTCAGACAGCAGTACAAGTGTAAAAAAAAAAGACTCTTCTCTGCTAAGTTAGGCTTTGAACCCAAGGACGAAAGAAAAACATTTGATCGGACACCAAGAAAAAGAGAAAAAAGTATGGTTGGGTTTCTTGCATTGCTGTAACGATGGAAAGAGAACAATAAAAAACTGGTTTGGTTTCTTGTGTACCTTTAAAAACATATTGAACAGACTGAGCATTATTAATATCAGCTACAGGATCATGTTCTGCATCAAACGTGATCAAATCTGCTAATTTACCAGGTTGTATTGTACCCAACTGTTCATCCATACCAAGAGACTCAGCAGGGAAAATAGTACCTGCCATAAGAGTCTCAAAGTTAGTCAAATTTCCCTAAAAGAATGTTAGCTCTTACGTCTTTACAGGAAAGACAAAACGAATGTTTACTTGTTTAAACAGCCCAAGTTCCCAGTGAAATCCTAGACCTTGCATTTGCCCATGAGCGCCGGTATTGACCTATATTCCACGTGTTTAGAGTGTATAGCGTTCTATTTGTGTAAGAATAAGAATACCTTTGTTCCTCTGCGAATGAGGTCTTTTGCAGCTGCTGTAGTTTTAAAGTGATAGTAATCCTCTTGTGCTGCTTGAGGTGGACGCATTGTTTGAGATCTTATAGATGACTGTGGTGCCCAGTACATGAGTCTACTATTCTCCCATATATTTGTATGTTGATAGTACCAGCTACGATCAAACAGTTAAGCTTCACATGTGCATACATTACTAAAAATATTCGAAGCCAAAAAACACAATTTGTAACCCACAACATAAAATAGAATGTTCGTGATTGTGATGGTCGTACTGTTCTCCTTGTAAATCACCAAAATTGACAACAAACGTTGGGGTATACGCAGTACCACTTGCAGAGTACAAAGTCAATACGTCTATAGTAAAAATCCTTAGGATGTTATTTGTAACGTTTCTCATACCGTTATAAAGCGGTGCCATTGGGATATTATGTTCTATTGTAGTGTGTCCATCAACAATGAAACTCAGATCCCTTTGGTTTAAAAGTCAAAACGTACACTGACGATCAAAATGACTGAGAAAAGTATGTTTTCTTCAAAGTTCAAATAATTTTTTCGTCAAAATGCCGGTACCAATAGTATTGCATTCCTCCTTCAGGTACAACGCTCATATTTAAATTTTTAGCTGCTTGAAGAATATGTATTCTTGCAGCTCTGCATGATTGTTGGTAAGACTTTACAGACCAAGCGCCATAAGCTAACAAAAACGGTTAAAAAAACCCTAAAACAACAATGTCTTATTCACCTTTCAAGCGCCTTAAGTGAGCCATAGCTGTTTCTAAGTTGCTTATATCGCAATGACCTGGACCACCAGCGCTAAAATAATGAGAATTGTAACAATTAAGTCGCGGAAAGCAGTGAATGAGCGAAATCCAGCCAATAAGTTTTTTTGGGTTCTGAAACAAGAACAAGACATAGTATTTACCCGTATATGATGGTACCAGTACTGAACATTCTAGGACCTATCTTTTTACCAGATTTGACAAGTTCTGCATCGCTGAATACAGAAACACTATCAGCAGATGGGTTATGCTGAAAGAAAAAAAGAAGGTCAGCAACAGAATATTGAGACAACTTCTCTATGTCGAAAAATTCACACGTGCCACTGTTGTTACGCCAAAAGCAAGATTAAGAGCAAGACCCCAATTTGTTACTACATTTGGTGTCATTGAACCAGAGAAATGAGCATGTGCATCAATGAAACCGGGAAGAACATATCCGCCTTTGTTTCGAAATAAGTCAGTTTAAAGGTTTTATCAAGTTGTGTTCAAAACACTTTAACGAACCATTAAGGTTTATTTCTTGAAATGGTGGTTGAGGGTCAGGAACTGTATTATCCCCAACAGTTACGATAGTGTCACCTACAAAGACAAGTCAAAGAAGAAGAAAAAAAAACGACTAAGAACAAAGAAAAGAAGTGTTTTTCTATTCAAATGTCTTTCTTTACCTGTAACGATTATAGTTCCATTGACAATTGTTTCTTCTCCATTCATTGTATATATAGTACCTCCTCTGATGACATACGTAGTAGTAGGCATATTGGTATTTACTACAACACCGAGATCCAATACTTGTGTAATAGACTTGATGCATTCTTCATCTTCGCTTTTGCAAGTTCTTGCAGCATCAACATCGATAATAAAAAGGTTTTGACCGAGAGCCCAACTCAGGTATGATGTTCCTCCCTTTTTTAACTGTCAGTGGAATCTTGAAAAGGAAAATGATACAAAGAAAACAAACCTCTTGGGTCCATCCAAGGAATCTACCTCCATCAACAGAAACTCTTTGAACACCAGCAGGAGAATGTCCTAGTAATTTTTAACGTTAGACTCCTGATAGTGAAAAGTTACTTTAAAAATCACATGAAAGGGTGCAAGCACGTGTTTTGTAAATAGCACAACACGTTTAATGTTCATAAATTTTTTGTGCACGTGAAGGTTTTCTGATCGCTTGAATTTCGAGACCTTGCTCGATATCACGTGATATTATTGTTAAACTAAAATAACAGTCGTAAGAATTTTTACCTGGTCTTGCTGAGAATATTTCAGTATCTTCGCTATAAGGTACAATATATACTTGAAAGAACTCTATGAATGCCATGTATCTTCCATCTTTAGAAATCTTCATTTCTGTAGCATAATTTGATTGTCCAACTGTTCTAGAAGCTAAACAAAGTAAAAATAGTCAATATCTTTCGAAAGTCTTTGTCTCAATATTAAAGAACGTACCTCCTCCAGAGCTTATACTTGATACTCTAACACTTGGATATCCTCCGGAGAAACCATGTAGATTATCACCGACAAAGTGAAGGCCAGAATATCCAGAACTTGACAACATTCTTACATTTTCAATTGTGAATTCTTCGGCATCAAAATCAGCGACGTATAACTAAACAAACCGTTAATTCATTTACACAACAGGCCATTAAGTCATTACCCCTGGGTTTGATGGATATGTGTATCCAGTTAGAGATGATCCACCTTGACGTCTGAAGTAGATATGTTCATCATCAGGCGAGAAGATTATCTCTGAGTACCTAGGAAGTACTTTAATAAAATACTTTATATCACTTCTTATCCTTACCGTCCTTTACTGGTTACTGTGATATTATCCCCATCTGATAACCTAGTTACTACTATAGAACCAAGATCGGCATCAGTCCAAACTACATGAGCAGCAAACTCGCCGCTACGAAATTAATAACTGGAAAATCAATTTAACTTGTTTATGCGCACTTTGAGCTCCAACAAGGTGACGAATAGAATGTTTCTGGTTCTGGGTTTACCAAAGGTACAGATACTGAGTTATTTGGTTCTAGCACTAAAACATATTAAAAAAATCAAGAAGACTGATAGCAACATACAATATGTAGTTGCAATCGATGTAAAAAGAACGGAATGTTGCCCATCATCATGAGCATAAAGAGAAGGTGCAGAAGCTACTTTTGCCGTAAATTGTGATCCTGTATCAACTGAAGGTTTTGCTCGGACAGTAGGCGCTAGATCAATCTCATATGAAACTAAACAAAGCTCAACAACACAATCTTGACAAGAAAAAAACAAGAAACAGAAGTACAAAACAAAGATAAACTGTTTTGCTTGTTGAGTTCGTTATTGGTTTACACTTACTGTTAAATGGTATATCTATAACAACACCAGAAGATATGTTAATTTCTATAATCTTTCCTTTGGACCAAATGAAGATATTCTCATCATCTTGGGTGAACTCAAACTTTGGATAAACACCAGAAGGTGCAAAACAACCCTAGAGGTAAAAACAAAAAGGTCAGATTACTCCAAGTAAAAAGTTCGCGAATTTGCTTTTATCAAGCACGTGACAAGATGATAGTACCTGCATATCCCATGATAGATCATCATAGAGAACACGTTCATTACCAGAGACCATATCTCTTACGAATAAGCTTGTTTTGTACTCTGTTCTCTAGATTGGATGTTAAGTTGGTTCGTATTTGATTTAAGACGTTTTTACCCGGATAAAAGCAAGCGTAGACCCATTGTGAGATATAACAGGGCGAGCTGCACCACCTGACCCACCGGTGACAGTAATAGTTTGGTTCTAAGAAAATAGTATGGTTAACAAGAATGACGTTTTTTACTAAACCAAAAGAAGTTGTACTGTTGTCGTATCTCTTCTGAAGATATTGTAAATTCCCTTGTGAACATCTTTATTGTAATTCCAATATATAGAATCAGCAATATTCTTACTGTACGTAAATACATTAGCCAAAACAACAATAGCCAAGATCAAACAAATAATTACCTATAAAATAAAAAGTGTGTATCTAATTGGTGATGTGGCTCTTCCGGACCAACCTGAAGACTCATCAGTTTTTCAATACAACGATTGATAAGACATAAATACGCACTTGCGCTACAGGAGAATTCTTATCTATCATAAGTCTACCAGAACTAACAGTATGACCTTCTACATCAACATCATAAATCCATATTTCTCCACCAGCAATACTTCTTGTCCCAGCTGTAACCCATTTAACAGCAACAAGTTCAGTAAAATCATTAAGAAACGTAGGAGAATGTATATAGCGATACTTGTCATCCGTAAGCGCCCAGTCATTCGCTGAAAAAGTGTCAAACAAAAAGAACCAGAACGCTGTAAAAAAACGTACTCAGGTTCGCTCTTTCAAAGATTCTAATGTTTGTACACCCGCTTTCATCAGATGCATATGCTACCCATTTACCAGTATTTGGACTAAAAGCTGGCATAACTTGCATAGCAGGTCCTGTCTTAATAGGAGTCGCAACGCCACCTATTTCAGTCAAGGTGTCAGTGTTTTTTTAGTTTTACAAAAAAAACACTGCTTATTACCTGTTATGGGCATAACGAATATATCGCCTAGCATATCGAAAAGGATCTCGCTGTTAAAACCAGGAGACAGAGCAAGTGCCATCCTTTAATAAAAGTATAACAGTTAGCATATCCTAAAGTATTACGACATTTACGAGTGAATACTTACCAAGTGCCTTCATTTGTATCTATTTGAAGTTTACGAGAATAATCATACGTAAAATTCCAAGGTTGTGGTGGGTTTAACGGGAACACATTTCTATCACTAAACACACCTCCAGTCTATAAAATAAGAATATAAACACTTTATAATGTCACGTGACTTGGCTTTTACGGAAACGTGAAAAAAAAACGAAACTAAAGGTTTTTCCCTCTTTTTTTGGTTCTCGCTCTTAGTTTAGCGCGAAAATACGTACTGAAGGGTTAGTTGGGCTGTCTTTATCTTTTGGAAGTAATATAGCCATTACTATGATCGCTATGATGGCAGCAAGCAGTAAAAGAGCTAATACGACAATAATGATTGTTTTCAACGGCGATTCTGTTGTTTGCTTTGCGTTAACCAATGGAACGCGCTCTTCCGATGAAAAATCATCTTGTACTGAGTCCGCCATTTTGGAAAGTGCAGTAGTAGAATAGTGGGTTTGCCAAAACGGTTTTTTTGACCAGAGCTTTGACCAACAGTATGCATGACCTTCCGCGAAAAAATCTCCCGGAAAGAAAAGTTGTTTACTGATGCTCGTAAGCGCTGATCACGTGCTACAAGATGAAACAGTGTTTGTTCTAAACTAACATTTATTGGTACTGTATGGTGCTTACGCATAAGTACAACTTCCTTCGCTTTCAAAGTATCCAAGAAGGTACAGTACAAGTGTACCAAAAGTGAAAGGAATGAGCTGTATAATGATATGACTCGGGCTAACTTTATCTTTTGCTTGCAACTCAGGTAGTATATCAACAAGTGAAATGTACAAGAAAGTACCAAGAGTAATTGCAAACAGATATTTCTCGGCATCACCAACCTGCAAAAAAAAGTTCATTTCGGGCTTTTTGTATTCTTATCATTGACTGCGTACCCCTGATATTGCAATACCTATAACAGCTCCCAATAACGCTGTACAACCGCTCAAGAAGTTCCATAGTATAGCTTGCCATCTAGCCATACCAGCATTTACAAGAACAGTAAAATCGCCGAGTTCCTTCGTCAAATTGTTAGCTTCTATTTTATGGTCTGAACACGTGTTTAAATGTACTTACCTGAGCGAATTCGTGTACAAATATAGCTATACTTGTGCTTAATCCAGCAGAAGGAGATATAGAGAACGATGCACTATGTCAAATAAGAAGGATGAGGTATTGTAATCAATAACATTAATTAACATACGCGAGTGCAAGTCCATCAGCAAAGTTATGGAAAGCGTCACCAATAAGAACAAGGTACGCAACAGCTTCAATTTCTCTAAGAACTACGTGAGATGATGAAGGCATAGAAGGAACCTACCCGGATGAAGAGGAACCGTCAGTGGAACCTACAGATTGTATAGAACCAGATTCTTCATCAAGTTTCTTTTTTTTTGCCGTATTCACAACTCCGGTTGTAGATTCTCGCTTGGCTTGCCTCTTTTTTTCTACCCAGAACTTTAATACCTTCTCTACGATGATGAATAATACAATTGTAATAATAACTGTAAGACCAAGGAAGAGAGCTTCGCTCTAGCAGCTACTATTAGTAACACCGCAACAGTTTTTTGATGATGGCTTACTTTCTCTTCTTCTTCAGACTTCTCTTCTTCTTCACCGTGTTCATGAGTATCTGAAGATACGCCGCCGTGACTATGATCGCCCCATATGGCTGGAGCCAAATGTAGGACTCCATCACTGAGAAGAGCTGAGCAAGCGAAAGATAACATGATTTCCATAACAAGCTCCTTGTATTTTGACTAGTACAACAGTTAGTCGTTTTACGTTTTGTACGTATCTTACAGTAACTGTACGTACGTTTATAGGTATCAATAGGACACCAGCAAGAGATGCAGCTGATATTATTACTGTCGATAGTATAGTATAACCCCAAACCTTCAAACAAAGGCGAAATTAAGGAACAAATAGCCGAAAATTCTACAAAATGTACCTGTCCTGTTGTTGGCTTTTTACACTCTTGTTGTTCTTCGTGAGCCTCCTCACTAAAACAGCCGTCTAATTTCATAGCAAATAAAGCATGTTGAGCTTCAACTATCTCTTCAGCTGAGCCAAGAAAAGAATCAGCATCTTCATCTAAACATTCAAATAGTTCAGCAGCATCAATACAACTCCCTTCGTGTTCATGCTATTTCAAAAAAAGTTAACTTCGAACTAACTCTGTTATCGTAAAATCTTGAATAAAAGGTTTCAAACTACTACGTCAGCATCATTTTTAACGAAGTAACAACGAGATGAAATGCCGAAAGTTCAAAGGAAAACTGCACAAAAAAAACAATCTTACTTCATCGTGTATATCGGTAGAGTTTGCTTTTTCTTCTTCTTCATGAGCATCCTCATCTTCGTGATCATGTTCGTCATGGGCTAAAGGGAAAAATGTCGAAAAAAGAAGGGCGAATTCTTCTGCATCCAATTTGCTGTCAGTATCATTGTCAAACTTCTCAATGACCTACAGAGTAAGTCAGCTTCAAATTTCGCCGCAAAAGTAAAACAAAAAAGACTAGAAATCAAAACACGTGCTCTTACGCCAAAACGTTACTGAAGACGTACCTCAGCTGTGTTTAGAGTTATATTGGCATGTGGGCACTCTAGGTGTAAGTTAGATACTGAGGAGTCGTAGAAGCTGGAGGAAGGGAATGGTACGTACCTTCTGAGTGTTCTGCAGCGAGAGCGAAAGTAAGACAAAGAAGGAAGGCTACTATCAAGGTCTTTAAGTTCTCCATTGAGTACAGAGAGGTGTATGGCGTGCTGGAGGTTTGAATAAATGACAGTTAAGGTTTACAGTGCACTAGTGCTAATTTTAAGCGGAATAGATATTTCTACGCGTAGAGAACCCGTAAATGATAGTTATCATTGTAATGGTGTTTACGATGTCTGCTTTTGAGTTTATCATACAAAACTGAGGCCAACACGCATTTTTGGAGATTTTTAACTGATAACAACGCATAACAGTCTGTTACTGGTTTCGGCATTGTTTGTACAGCCCTGGAAATTTTCCAGGGATTGTTCTCTTTATTTTCTGTTCCTCTTTTTTTAGCGACGCTCAACATTAAACTACAGCTCTCTTTCGCTCTTTCTTTCGATTGGTAGCGACAAAAGCGATATGAGCTCGATTCAAAACTTCACTCCGAAAACATTTGTTAGTGTTGATTGTCTGTAGTTGGTTTGAGTAAGGATACATACATTTGTTGTTGGGAACTAATAACATGTCTGCATCCACAAAGGCTTACGTGCTGTAAACGTCATCTTGAATTGTAGTATCTTTCACTACCCCTTTGGGGTAGTAACCAGCTATGTAATAAAGTAGGAGCTAGCCACTTGTTCGATAAAAAAGAAACAACACATGTCGCTTTTTTTTGCCAGTTTTCATTTACATTTGTTACTTTTTTTACACAACGAATACAATCAATCACGCTTGTTTGTTTGGGAGATTTTTTTTCTGATCATCCATCACCACATCGGTACAAGCTTTAAGGAAATTTCTCTTTTTTTTGTTTTTTTTTTGTTAGCGCTTCTTCTTATCTTTTTTCTTTTTGTGCTTTTTCTTAGGTGCTCGCTTGAAAACAAACTTATGTGATGATGACCAACCGTTCTGAAGTTGTATATTATATGGACGCATACGTTCTGTAACTTCTGTTTCATCTACAGTACCTTCGTAAGTTCAAAAAAAATAAAGAAAAAAACTTATATCTTTTCAACCAGAAGAAAGAAATCCATGTATGTGGTTAACGTACTCCGTTGATCTGTTGAGTAAAGCCCGTACGCTTCGAATTCTTTTGCTGAAATACCCTAAACGAATATAATAAGCAAAAAAACTCAAGGTATGCTAATAGAACACTAGATACAACACTTACCTTTTTCTTCAATATTTGGAACTTTAGTGCATTTGCCGTTAGCGTGTTACGCACCGTAAAGGGTTCTCTTGAACCATCGGCAAAATAAATAACAATTTCCTTTACGAAAAAGAAACTGTTAATGAAAGAATATACCAAAAATTAAAGACAAGTAAGAACGGAAGGAGTTTGTTAAGAAAAATGGCACGTACTTTTTCTGCTTTTGCGCTATCTTTACGGCCTTTGGTCACAGGGGAACCACCTGAAGCAGACGCTGTTTTTACAGGAGGTACATGTGCATTCTTGTTTTGTGCAGTAACTGGAGACGAGCGTTTCTTAGAAGACTTTGGCTCTAACCAAAAGTTAAAAAAATTACAACTTGACATTTTAACAAGAAATATAAAATGATCTATTACTTACCGTAACTTGGAGTTCTCTTAATGAACTGCTCTGATTTTTTTGTAGAAGATGACTCTGGAATCCTTGAGTCACTATGAGAGTGCTGCATATGTGGATTATCAACTGGATTACTAGCAACTCTATGAAGCTGTGGAGATTGTTTTATCTTATTCACATTTGTGTTTAGTGTTGGTGCACTATTATATGCTTGAGTGTTAAGTTGTGGAGAAGAGTTATTCTGTAAAGCAGCCATCTAAATTTACAGTGAATAACAGGCATTAAATAGACTAAATGATAGAAGAAATAAGAAGATAGAAAGACGCTAATTACCTCACGAATATCTTTAATGTTATCTTGCACTTGACGAATCTCTTCTGATGATTGTCCTAATAACAGATTAAAAAACAGATTCCATTAAACCTAACGCATATATAAAAGCGATAGTAAGGGTAATGCGCTTGTTTAGGCAAAATATTAATAAAGATTCACGAACCAGCACCAGTTTTCTGTACAAGGTCTTGAAATCTCTGTTCCATTGAACCAAGTACGTTCATCAATTGACCAAGAACAGCACCATCATCAGCTGCTTGAAGATCAAAGAGTGCTAAAGGATCTTCTTGTGGTTCTGGATCTGGTTCAGCCATAGCCATTTTATTAAAAGCAGCAAGCATATCCATTTCCTCCTCTAAACAAGAAAAAAAAAATTAAAAATTAAGCCAATAAGCTCGTAACCACGTGCAAAAGAACAACGCATTTGATTCTTTGAAAACGAAGGCATGAAGTGTTAATAAGCGTATATAAAGCTTTTATAGCTAAAGCGGTGTTCATGAAAAGAAAAGAAATCCACGTTTTTTGAAACGTGACATTTTGATATTTCTCTTTTTTTTTGTTGAAACGTTTTGTGCATGTGTTTGTTTGTTACCTTTTGATAATACTCTAACTTTGAATGGACAGTTTTCAACTAGTGTATCACCGACATAAATATCTATTTCATAATCGCCAGGTTTTGCTACAGAGTAGCTAATATCAAGACATGTATCCGATGTTTTAAACATCTACAATTAAATTAGAACAAAAAAAAATACGAACTACAAAAACCCCAAGCTATTTACATTACTCCTACGTTGAACGCCAAATAATAATTTAAAAAAGCATCAACTGACAATGATTATTAACTTGTATTTTTACAGACAAGAGCAGATTGAAAAGAAAACAGTACAAGAGAATACAGTTCGACTGATTGAACTGAAATGAAAAAAAAAAAATGAAAAAAAAAATAGAGTCAACACATCTACTGTTCCTAATGGCTTACTTGTGCTTTAGGAGGCGAAGGACCAAATATTTCAACATCAACAATACTTAAATCAACTCTTTCCAAAAAATTAATTGTGAAAAAAGTCTCCTCTGAAGCAATAGGTTCCTCCAAGCCTACAATATGTGAGATAACGTAAAAATCCGTTGGTTTAAAAAAAAATGACATGTTTTGTGAAAATTACATTCGAAATGACAAATTGCGCGTAATTGATACGTGTTCCGCATAGACTATTGTATAATCAATGCAAGGAACCACTCAAGCTTTGAAATTCTGAACCAAAAAAAAAATAGTGCACAAAACATCTTGGTAGCACGCAGGTAACGCGGTTTTTGTGCGAATATAAATAATAGAGATGGTTAAAAGTGCTTTGTACCAGGTCCGTGCACTTCGGCTTTTATTAGTTTACCAGGAGTCGTATTAACAGGTTCAGGTTCGACCTAATACATTAATAATAGTTTATTGACTCATAAGCGTACAAAGTCCATATCGCCAATTACAGCCTTAGTGAACGCCTCTACTGTATCATACGGTATAGTACTCGCTCTGGGGTCTTCTGTTTGATGCTCCTCACCCCCATTCAGCTGAGCGTTGAGCCAATTCTCGTAAGATGGGTCGGTCATACGCCTGTAGCGTTGATTACATACCACAACTGTAATATTGCTCAAACAAGAAAATAACAGACCAACCTTTTGCCCAAAGAAATCAACAAGTACAACCTTGTCAATAAACCAACTCATGATTTACATTTATGCGAACAAAGACAAAAAAGCCAAATTCAGCTTTTGAACGATTAGCTCTTCTAGTGGCTTCAAAGGCATAACAGCCAACCTAAAACTAACAACTTAACGCTTGACATCCGCATTAGTACATTTTCCGTAACTAAAGAGCCTTTGTTTGTGAAGGACGAAGAAAACAAAACATTTGATTTTTTTTGGATTCTTATTTATTTTTTTTTTTACAACTCAGCAGTAATGTCTTCAGACATTCGAGGTACTTCTTGTACTTCAAGATCTTTAACTTCTACCTTCCATTTCTTAACCTTAGCAAGTACATCATCAAGATCTTGTTTTTCTTCTTGGTACTCCTCGCTCTCTGGGTTAGGTAGCGCATGAAGTGGCATACGGAAAAATGTAAAGTCTCCCTTTTTATAATTATCAAGCGGATCCTCGTTCTGCAAGCGCTCCTCCTCATCATCAAGCTCCCACTCGAACTAATTTTAAAAATGGTCGTTAGTATATTAATAAAATCACCATTGAAAGAGACACGTGGCCAAAAGCTTGAATTCATTTTGAAGGTTTTTTTTTTAAGTGAACCAAAAGAAATATGTTATCGCGCACTCTGTATTGTGGTAGGTATTCCTCGTCTACAGGGATATAATTCAAATCTGCTTTCCATGCTTCATTAATCATACATCTTAGTATACGTACACACTCAACACTAAAGGGTCATAAGTAATTTCTCAAGCAGTAAAAATCAAAAAGAGAAAAAAGCACTGTACCGATTTTCATGAAGATTCTTCTTCTTAGAGCATGTAATAGTTATAACCTCACTTTTCATATTGTATCGTGGTCCTGCGAGTATACGTAGACGATGCTCAGCTACAGGCATCAACTTAAGTGCTGGTACCTGAGAAAGAATCATGAGAACTTGAGTTAAATCAAAAAGCTTGTGAACAAGGTGCGTACATAAATTTGAAGTTTAGATTTTCTGTTCATCCAATCAGGAGTAGGGTGAACATCATGCTTTCCATGCTGACCAGGCCAATCAGTGGTTATCCATTTGACTGGTAAATCAAGACTCATTTTCTTTTCGATAGGAGGTAATGAGAACTGTTGAGCGCGCTCAATTTCCAATTGTTTAATTGTTGAAATATCAGGCGGAGATCTAACAGATGGTGTATCGATTTCATGATCTTCTTCACCAAATTTATACGACTTGCTGACATCTATTTGGGAAAAAAAAGGTAAGTTAAAGAAACAGCAATAAAACCAAAAAAAAAAGAAAGTAGTAGTTATCTTACCATCAACAGAATCCTTAATTTCAGCTCTGAAACCTTGATGTACTCGTTTACCAACTTCTTCATCTTTCAACATTTCGCGAACATCAAAACCAGAATCACGTAAGCTTTGCCTATGTAAAGCGATTAATATAACAATTCAACATTCTAAACTCAAAAAGTACTAAAGTTTTCACGTTGTTGTCGCTTTCAATATTACCTTATGTTCTCACGCTTTACATCCTCAGGTAATGCCATCCAATACACAATCTCATGTCTGTTTCTAATTTGGCGCAAATGCTAATAGCTTACATCAATAATCAACCTCATTAAAAAAACAAGAAAATAAAACAAGTTGTTTTTCGGTTTTTTTGACATACACCAACTTCACCATCTCGGAAACCCATCATCTGATAACGACCCTCGGCTGTATTTTCCGCTGGTTCAAGGTATACCATCTCTTTAAAATTGCCATGGAACCTTCTTAAAAATCCATCACTTATCTTGGCATCCTGTGCAATTTCATCAGGTACTACAACCATGTTAGTTCATTTCATACAAAAACAAGAGGTTACGCTTTCAAAAAAATTTGTGACGTACTATCGGTTGTTCTGTTCATAACACGCGCAGAATCTATTTCTTCAGATATTTTACTGATAATATCACCAATGTAGTTACGAGACAAGCGATGCTTTCTGTCAGATGTGTTAGCAAGCTTGTAGTTCGAAATTTTTAGCCAGGGCTACTGCTGGCGCTATCAGTTATACGTACTCCTTCTTTTCAGCGGCTCTCCTTCTTTTGTTTTCCCTGTACGCTTCTCGACGCTTTTTACGCATTTCTTCGGTTATCCAGTTATCTCTTGACAGTTTTTAGTATAAAAGAGGCGCTTGTAGCACAATACCTGACGTCTTGAATTTTTTCAATGTAAGGTGCTGTGTATTCCTTACGAAACTTCACTAGCTCGCTCGCGAAGTGATGGCGCTTAATTTCTGCAGTTTGCTCATAAGTTATCATAGTTGCTTTGATATTCATTTCGCCGCCCTCCACGAGTTCACGCCTTGGCTCTTCTTCCTCCAGTGGTTCTTTTTTAGCTATATCACGAGCCAAAAAGAATGGTGGCTTGTTAGTTGGGTTTCCATCGGCGTCCCAGTGAGTTTCATGCAGGTATTCAACATAGGCTCTCTTGGTATGTGTTGTGGCCACATTAGACCTTTTTGAGCGTTTAGCTACCACCGCATTGGCTTTTAGCCCGCGGCAAAGCATCATTGTAACAGATGTGCTTGGTTTACCTTCACTGGAGCAAAGTCAAAAAAGGTAAAACTTGCTGTTCTACGCCTGAAAATTGAGGCATCATGGCGTTTGCAACCAGCATATAAAAACGTGACACAAGTGATAGCGTTCAGCTTTGCTCAATTTGCTTTATGTACAACTATTGTTAACTTACAAATGCTTCAGTGGCGCTGACGCACCCCGCTGGAGTCCGCTATGCAAGTGTCAGCAAAGTGTCAAATCCAATTTGTATGGTACCTGATGTGTAAGGGTTTTTAGCAGCTGCTTGACTCAGAACTCGCCTACGTTCTCTTTCGGCTTCTTCTACAAGTTTACTCTGCTCCAACAATTTCTTTTGTTGCTGTTCGCGTATAGAATTCATGCTGCGCCTCAATTCAGCTTGTTTTGCAATATCTGCGGCAAAGTAGATCAGATATTGAAGATTCAGAACACTGTAAACGATTCATTGATGACGCACCGTATGGTTTGCTTGATTCTGAATAATAATACGCTAAAAAGCGCCTTCTAAGGTATGCTGGGATGTCTTCGCGCGTTAGTGACCATTTGTAAACGTGGCGTACCAAAATAAAAAACAGCAATTGTAACGACAATGAGTATCCACGCTATGTAATAATACTCGTACACTAGCGCAACTAATGGGCGTATTATCTGATAAAATGACGGTGGTCTGACAATGCCATGATCTTTAACTGCCTGTTGTACAGGATCTGGTTGTGCCTCTTGCATTTTAAGCTCCGCCATTTTTGTAGATAGTTAACAATTGTTGACTTTGATAGTACTAGCGAACCGTTTTTTAACTCGCACTGCGCACTCAATAACGTACAGAGCAACGTATAGGCCATTACAAACGTTCAGTCGTAATTATCGCTAAAACACCAAAACAATCCACAAAACTTGCTCTGATCTGTGACCGCATTCATAAAAAACGGCGAGAAGGACGGTTTGGAACAATAACTCTTAAATGTTACCACAGCGACCAACACGCACCCGTAAAGTCACATCAGTCAAGTATGAGCTATGGCATCAACATTTTGGCTCGGTACTCAAAAATGATTTTGTTTATCTCTACTCTAACTTGTGTACAGGTTGGAGCTGTGCCTCTGTCTAACTTTGTAAGCGAAATGAGAACACAATACAACTTAGATTGTTGGGGCTTGCAAATAATCAAATATTACTTCCGTACGTTTAACTAAACGCACTGCTACTATCAGAAATCGCATTATCCGAACTATCAGGAATTACAGTATTAAAACATAAAAGGTGAACAACACTCTTCAGAAGTAAGCAGGGAGAAGTTTTATACATTCATGGTTACGTTTGGCGATAACGACAGAGTAATAAAGATGGTACATAACTATTTAATTTCTTCTTTTGGCTGTAGACGTTATCACGTTTACTCTTTAGTCTCATAAACCCTTTAGGCTAAATCAGTATTCTCAGAAGAATTTTTCTACGGTTGTTTAACAATCCAAGACGTAAGACGGATACTATCGAGTACGTTACGTTTCATGTTTTTTTTGTCTTTACCTATTTGAAGCATACCCAAGAAAAGAAAGTACAGTTTCCCTTTTCGAAAACCAAAAAAACCAAAAAAATATTGTTCTATAGCTTCTATGATGAATTAAATACTTATCAAACAACTAGATAAACCTCAGGGTACATATTGCGCAATGTTAGCGGAAGATTCTCCTCATGTCAGTCTGAGTACGCTTTGTTTTATTTTTTGGTCTAGTTTGACGTGTTTCTTACTTCTTTTAAAGCGTACAGCCACGATGGCACAATCAAACGTATTCAACTTGAGTGTCACGATGATTTATTTCACTTGCCAGATGGTAGCTGTTTTAAGAGTATTTCTGATGTTGTAAGGGCGTACAGCGACTTTTTGCAGTTTCCACTACGTGCACCGTATATTCGTCATAGGTACGCATATAAGAACTAGTTAGCATGGGCATTACGATGGGTATAGTAATATTAAACGCTGATGGTGTTTTGTAGATACTTCCATCCAAATTGCAATAGACATGGCGCTGCTACAATTTTAAGCGGGTCGCCTGACGGAATGTACGTGCATTAGAGATTATTACGCTTGATATTAACCGTGAATGGTATTAGCTGCTTGTTTCGGTTCTCACGAAAGCCTGGTGTTTTAACTATATCCTGGATGCAGAATAACACTGATCAACATGCTATTTTGACACGTACAGGGAACGAAGATCAGTTTGTTTTGGCAAATGAATCATTTGATATGCTTACTCACTTGATCAATGTTCGAACTGAGTTTACAGAAGCAGCAATAGATACTCCTTACCCTTTTTGTACGCTATTGTTTCGGTTCCCTTCCTTAAAATCATTAAGTCATTATTGCTTACAACCAATTTAGCACTACCAATGTTAGTACAGCTTTCTGAGCGTTCAAGTACGTTTTTAAACCAATTAATGAAAAATTGTAGACTCACAGCGAAAATCGTTTTTTGGTTTTACGCTCACTGAGGTTGTTCTAATGTGATGTTGTAGGGTTTGAGCGAGAAATAGCTGCTTTGGAAATCATAAAGTACCTCTCATCTAAAGATGAGCAAGAAATCATCACAGCAATGTCCGTTATTGAGAAACTTATTAAAAACGAGAGTAAGTACAACAGCTAAACATCACAGTTGACGAGTAAACAATAACCTTATATTTAGTACTACGCTACATTATGGTCCATAATGACCTTACAACGCTATTGCTTTATATGCTCTCTAGACCTAATCCTCAACAAAGCCTTTTCAGTTCTTTAGCGCTTAGTTTGGCTGCAATTAAGAAAAGACTTGAAGGTATCTTCTTTTTTTCTTCTTCTTTTCTTAATTCTTAGCTTCTTCAAGCATTTCTTGTCCTAACCTGTTTTATTTAAAGGTATAATTTCAAAGCCAGATATGAAGAAATTAAATGATCACCTTGCTTGCGCAGAAGATGCTTTTAGTGTTTCCAATGAAGACGATTCCGAGAAATTTTACTCGTTTTTACCAACGTCAGGTATGTAGATGTTTGTTTTATAATATTGTATACGCGTTGATTTTTATGACCATTGGAGGGATACTCAAAGAGTCAGAGTGTGATATCGTTTTGTGTATACTATACAAATGTTTGATTTTTACTAATTTTTTTTTTCAACCTAAAGCTCGAGGAGATACACCGTCCCCTACTAGCTTTACTGAGTTATCTCCACGTCAAGGTAATGAGTATTTACCAATTAGTGTTGGTATGGAAGATAAAAATAAACCTATGCCTCTTCTACGTTGTTCTACTGGATCATTAAGGTACGTTCTTCTTTAGCAATAGCGGAATATTATTAATATGTACACATGTTTTTCACATTCTCAACCTCTCTATTCTTAGTAAAAAGTCAAAATGGTCTTGTGTGGTGCCATCAAAAAGCTCTGGAAGTCTTTCTAGCAGAACACAATCAGGGCGTAAAGCTGTACGTTATACACTTGTGTTTTGATAAACCTTTTTTTCAACTTTTTTGGTTTCGCTTGTGAGGTTCTTCTTTTAATGATTTATGAGTAGTCTGATACCTTCCTACCTACTATTGGTAGTCCTAGAAGTCAGTCTAAGATTCATAGAGGAGATAATACTAAAAAGAAAAGAGAATCTGTATCAGATGGAGCTCCAGGAAGTTCTAGTTCAAAAACTTCCACAAACCCAAAATCATTTACTATACCTGCTATACGTAGCAAACCAATGACTGTGCCTTCACAACATAATCGTTCTACTAAAGAACCAGCAAGGTTTGCACAACATAATTATAGAGGTGAATCATCTGGTATTTCTCAGAGTTACCGTGGTTGTGATAATACTACAAATGATTTTCAAGTATCTTCACTTGAATCTCATAGTGGTCATTTGACAAGACCAAAAAATGATCTCTTACGTGTTTCAACAATTGAGAGTACGTTAACACTAATCTAAATGGTAGCTTTTTTGCTAGTATAAAATAGATTATTATCAGCTTGCTTTTTTCTTTTTCTTACTTTTTTCTTTTCCCATCATTGTTGTACTGACGTCTTTGTTAAGCTCAGAGAACTGCACGATCTAATAGTGCACCTATGGTTAAACCTATTATTCAACCTCCATGGTCTAATAGACAGAGGAAAGGTCGGCGAAAAAAAGTTCAATTGAACCACGCACAAGGAAAGTAAAACGTGCAACAAGAAATTTTTAAGATAAAAAGCCAGAAAAAAAGAGGAAAAGATGAAGATGAAATGATGGTAACTGCTTGAGTTCTCGGATATCTCTTAAGTGCCTATGTATAGATAATGTACTTATATGAATATAATATAATAAGGAGAGTAGCACTGTAGTTGCAACGTAAAATTGGTAAATGTAGGCTGTTTTTTGGGTTGGTTTGCCTGATGTGGTAAAACCAAAAACGAATCAATTTGCCGTAAAAATAGCCACTCGCCTTGTGTCTAACTGATAAATCACATGATCGCTACTAGATACTTTGAACCCACGAAGTACGTCGTAGTTTCTAGGGAGTTGTGGTGCCCATTTTCGGACTCCATGTTCGTTGTAGGGTAAGTTTGTTTTACAGATTTTAAGAGTACTTTTCGTATGTAGCAGCAAAGTGTTCTTTTATTATTATTACTCAAATGTTATATAAGGTGAGTCACTTGGGAATATACGACTTAAAAGAGAAATAGGTAGAATATTATTCCAATTATCAATGTGCACAAATTTACCCAAGTTTGATGATATAAATGAAATACAAATATCAGATAATTTAGGTATTCCGATTTGTTTATATTCATTTATTCCTTTTGTTGTACCTAAAAACACAAGGTGAGAAAACTTAATTGTAAAAATTTTTTTCGTTTTATGTAAAACTCAAGAATTCACTTCAAATCGTTCAAATTCTTCAACTTTTTTCCTTGCTCCCCATTTGAAAATGGTGTTTTGTAAGCGAAACAACATAAAGTGTTTCTGTGTAGGGAGGGAAAAAAAGTTGGTTTGAATGAATAGAACTGAACAACTAACTGTTAAGTATTCTACAATAAACTCTGAAAAAAAAAAAAGTGATTGAAAGTAATGAATAGTTGCCCTGTACTTTTCAAATGTAAAATAGATAGTAGGCACTTATGTACACTATCAATTTGTTTTGTTTGTTGTAAAGGAAAAGGCGCTAATTTAAATTACCACAGCATGGCAGTAGATTGTTGTGATTTTTTTTTTGTTATTTGACCACATGTGTGTTGGTTTATACGTACTAACAAAAAGAGTCCGACCATCTCTTGAAAAACACATGCCAGTGGCTTCTCCTTCTAGTTTCAATACTTGGATATCTGATAGATCATTACTGATTCCATGTGATTCAGGATCAGTAATATGAAGAACACCACGTGTAACAAAAGCAACAAGTTGATTTGTTGGCGAGTATCGAATAGAGTATGGTGATTTCTACAAATCACTGTTAAGATCTAACATTGGACTATAATTTTCAACGTTTGCTATTAACACATACTTCAGTAGATACTTGCATCTTTTTTTGTAGGTCTGGGTATGAAAAATAAGTGGTATTGTTACTGTAAAAAAACACGTGTCAATATCAAAAAAACTGGTACTCCAAAAAAATTTCCCTTCTCACCTTTCGTCTGTTATAGCAAATGCTGTGCCTTCTGGGTGCCAACAACAATATTGTGGATATCCCCAATCTTTAGTATTAGTAAGTTTTATTTCCTGAACGGTTGTCTCTTGTGGTTCACTCGATGTCAAATCGAATCCGGAATATATTTTTGGTTCCATGTTATCTTCAACAGCCAATATACATTGACCTACCATTATCATTTAACCTTTATGCTCTTTACTACTGTTATATTAGTACCTGATGGATGCCACGATACATAGTTAACGCAGGTTGTTGTATTGATAGTGTGTACAACCTTCATACTAGGTAGAGAGTACACTAACAAAATATTAATTCGTAAAAAGAGAAAAAGTCAGTCTAGAATGGAGCTTGCTCTTTATCAAACAATGTGAACATAAGAGTCAAGGTTTTAAAAATAAATTGGTCTCGTTCAAGTAAGTGCATTAGTGAACAAATCGTTGAAGGGTAGACTCTTAAAACTTGTCTAGACTCAGAACTGTGTTCAAAAAGGATTTTTGTTTGCTAATGTTTTCGAAGGAAATGGCTGCTTTTGTTCTTTATTCGCAATAGTGTGGTACCTAATACACCAGGTTCGTTTTCATTTAATGCCAAGCACAAATAAACTTTTCCATCAAGGCTAATCAAATCAACACCATTGAGCATAGAGAACTCTAGAAAAAATCAATTAAAAAAAAAAGTAACTCTTGTTGTAAGTAGTAGGGTGATTCTCCCTGAAAGATATTAGTGGAAACCACTAGTATCTTTCAATGAGATTAACTCCTAGAAGTGGCGAATAGTCATTTGTTTGTCTATTCGAATAAGACACGTCCACGTGTCTACGAAAAGACACTTAAAGTGGAATAAAAAAAGAAAAATTTTCTCATCAAACTCAATACACAATACACGGTTGATAATAAACCAAAATGTGAAGTTTAAAGAATGTAGAGAATATTAAAGTGTCGTCTAGGATGTCACAGGAACTGTTCCGTAAAAAACTCTTCATGAAAACTGAAAAAAACAAGAAAGAAAAAAGTCCTTATTTTCGTACCCATGTCTGTAATGGAGTGAATAATCTCTTCCTTCGTATTGATATTGTAGACGAATATACTATATTTACTAGCCACAATATAGCCATGCTTACTACACACAGAATAAACGCTGCAAGTCTCCCAAAGCAGAGTCGCCTTTAAAAATGTCAGAACTTAAAATAAACCACTGTGCGAGTATCTCGACGCGTAGTTTTACGCGTTTAGAGTACTAACAACAGAATAAACGTAAACGCACTTTTCTAGTAAACGTATTGTACAACCACAACCCGTCGTTGTTCGCAAACGTTATTTCGGAGTCGGATACAACGTAAACGCTATTTTCAGAAAAAAACCCACAATTAGTATCGTATTGTAATCCAAATACACTCGATCGTACCTATCACACACTTGAGAGTGGTTTGAATTTGTTTTAAACCCATGAATCGCTTTTTGATTGAAATAGACAATACCATTAACATCTCTGGTTACTTGGGCCTTAACAACAGCCATACTGGCTAGACAATGATACTAGATGACAAACTACCCCATTTGACTTTTTTTTTTTCGTTTCCATCCGCAAAAGAGTCTACAAGGTCTTTTTCTGTCTTAGCTGACTCCAGTTTTTTTATGTCCGTGAAGTAGTGATGGAACTGACATGGATTATCAACAAAAATCCTATTGGCTAAACGTAACAGTATTGCCAATGGTAGATCTTCACTTGAAAAAAGTGCAATTTCTATTTTTTCTGGGGTCATGTGCTTGTTTACACGTGTTTTTTTAATTTTGACTAATATGTGTTATGATTTCTATAAAAGTACGTTTCATCTGACAATCAGGTACTGTTTAAGGAAAACGACTAGCTTCTCGAAAAAGACTATTCTAAAATTTCTCATCTCAGTCGATAGCAACTAGAATTGCAGTAAACCTGAATAGCAGTAGTTTCAACAAATTCTGAACCACTTTATTTCTTACTACAACTGCTCAAATTGATAGTATGTACACATGCAGTACTATTTAAAAACTTTACCAGTGATGAAACACTAGCCAAATTGACATCTTTTCCTGACAGGTAGCTCTCTAGCGCATAGCGATCATGTGGTTTACAGTGCAATGCAAGAAAAATGTTATGACTGCAGATCTTTTTGTGAAACAAAGTTTCCATTGGTGGAGGTTTGCAATAAATTTGAATAAACAACAAGTAATCCATCACAGATTACAGCTCTTTTTTTATTGTTTCAACCTGACTTGGATCTGTAACATTCAAAGAACCCCAAGAGAATCTGAACTCGAAATCATCTTTAAAGATACCAATCTTACAAAATCGTTCACTGTACAAATGAAAGCACTCAACATCATCAGACTCCTTATAGATACCAACTAAACAATCATAACATTTCTTTGGTTGTAGAACAGTTTTCCCGTCAGCTTCATTGCATAACGGTTCTAACTCTTTCATACAAGAAATCTCTTTTTCATTAACGCCATTTTTTCCTTCAACACTTCTTGAGCTCACAGGAAACTCTTTCTTTAATACTGACTCCAAAGTAGTCGCAGTATTGTAATCTTGCCTCATTGTATATGTAGGACCTTTAGGAGCTTGTTTACCATCTCGGGACTCAAGAAACGAAAAGTACAAGGCAGGTCTTATGCTAGGCGATGTATTGGAAGTACCTCTATGATGAACTCTTGAATCAAATAGAACAACAGTGCCTGCAGGTACAGCTATCCTTACTGGTTTCCTTGGGTAATAGCTTATAAATTCTTGCATAGTAAAGTGAAACAGAGTATGAGTCCCAGGCCAAACCTCAAGAGGTGCCATATCAACTGTCACATCATCTAAATAAATATATCCGGATATAAGCAATCCCCAGTTATTATAGTCTTCAATCTCATTCATTCTTGCATCTGGATGTGCCTCTTGTTCTTCTGCGCCTGGAAATGAGTCTAAAGCAGCGAACTCAACCATTCTGGAGTCTAATCCGAGCATATCAATAAGAGATTCTTTTAAATTCTCTACAGTTGCCGACAGAACATTTGTAAAAGGTTCTTCAAAGTCAAGAGGTAAATCCTTCCTGTACATTGCTTTTCCAATATCTCCAAACTTTCTCCTTGTATGAAGTATCTCCATGACTGTAGCTTCAGCAGCATCTTTGCACAAGGCTTTAGGAACCAGTGAGGGTATTGATACTGCTCCAAAGGCTTTCAGTCTGTCTATGACTCTCTCAGTAAACAACGGCGCTTTTAGTGGTACAGTCATCATGTTCAAAACGATTCCTGTGTGGTATTCAGTTTCTTCAATGTCGTCAATGTTAAACAAATCTGATAGTGTTTCAGATGCTAGAATAACGTCTTTGCTCATTATACTATAATCTGTTGCTGTTCCAAGCTCCAACAGCTCTTTTGATGATATCTTCCACAGTTCAACACTATCTTTGTTCGCAAGGCGTTTGTGTAGATATTGGTTCATACTATACAAGCTTGCTATGCTTACAAGCAAAATCGCCACAATAGTTGCAAATAACGAACAAATCAAGTACCTACATGGTTCAGGCTTATACATTGCGTTCTTAATCTTTCTAGTTTCGCTGCAGTCGTTTTGAAGGCTAGCTGTGACTTAGCCTTTCGCTAAGTTCTATACATTGAAAACATGCACTTCAATCAATTCCTTTTCAGTATTCACTCAAGTGAACGAAACTCCCTTCATCATATATGAATTGTAATGCGCATTACATCTTATAGTAACCCACAACGATCACGTAATCAGTGTTAGTTTTCAGACTTTGTTTTCGCAAACTAAAACCGCCATTCAGCATTCAATGAACTTTTGACGTTCGATCACTCTTACTCGCCCTGGTTCGCAACGCCACCCACTAACAGCCGCACGCAAATGGAGGTCAATGATCAAATAACGCTTCCCAAACATTGTTATAGCCATTCGTACGTTTTTTGGCTTCTACTTCTACTCACAGGCTTGTCCTAGGCCAAAACAGTTATTGGAATTACCTGTTGAGGTGTTGGCACTTATTCTATCAAATACGACCACAGCACGTTTCTCAGCAGCGCAAAGTTGTCATTACCTTCATTCTATCATATGATATCGTTGGGTACAGTAAAGTGGTTTTAACAACAAAATATCAAGCTATCCTGTACAGCACTCTTTGCCGTAAAACAAAAAAGAATACAATGATTGTTTTAGAAACAAGCGAATTCATGGGGTGTAGTGAAGATGAAAGTAGTGATGATATTGTATCTGTTCTTGTTGGATTCAAAACATCACGTGTTGAAGGTATTGTTGGGAATAATATCCAAGATTGTGGATTGCATTCAATTGATCTGAGTTACACCTCAGTATCTGATGCTTGTATTCAAACGCTAGGAGGCATTCATAGCATAAATTTAAGCTCTTCTATCGTGACAGATGATGGACTAAGAGCTCTTGCTGGTGTACACACTATCAACTTATATTATTGTGAATCAATTACTGATGAGGGTGTCAAGGCATTGGCTGGCGTACATGAGATAGATCTATCAAGAACTCATGTTACTGATGAAGGGATTAAACATTTAGTTGGCGTACACACTCTAAATGTTAGTTTCACTACAGTTAGTGATGATGGGATAAAAGTATTGAACGGCATCATCATTACATTGATACTTGTGTAACTGGGGAGGTTTCAATCCCTGGTATACAAGTATTTCAACATGATAAAGGCGACTCTTCTTCCTCTAGTGAATTCCCTCAGTATCCTTTTTATGGCGACAGCGATTAAATCTACTGAGATACAATTAAAAAGGATATCAGTTTGTACCAATTTCAAATGAAACAAATAAAAACGAGTTTAGGATATGTTGTGTACGCTTTATGTAATAGTGGACATGGCGTGTACTCTTTTTAATAAAGGAAAACCGTGTAGTAGAGATCAGCATGATAAGTGCGTGTTGCCTCATAATGTAGGGTTTAGGAGTTACCAAACTCCGCAATCTAGATTCGAGATTAAATTGAGAATTGACTTTAACTAAGCAAAACAACAGAATAGACTTTTGCGGTTGCGAGTCTTTCGCTAACAAACTTTTGACTTTCCTTGTTTGTAATTGAATCATCAATCATTATTGTGTTAGTACTTGTCCACAAGACCGAATTTGACATCTTTTTTTTTCGAAGTTAAAAAAACCCAGCGATGTACTATGAGCAGTAAAGCAAGACGACTTATTTATGAACCTGGCCCAACTACACGTGATGTAGAGACTAATGTATATCACTTTAAAATAAACAAGATGGCACGAGATGTAACAAACTAGAACAATTTTTTTTTTCATAATTTTTACCTTCGATTTTTTGATATTGTCTAAAGACATTTCTATTTCCTCTTTGGTATTTACTTTCTAGTTAATTAGTTTATAGTGTCCGTTGTACTTTTGTAAAAGTGGTTGGGCCCGTAGAAACCCCTCATGGGAATTTCGCAGTGAGGCTGAGCTCTTGAAGCAATGTACACGCAGTATTGATCAATTTGAAAGCGATCAGCTTTTTGTCTTTTTTTTCTTTTTGTCGTTGTTAATCTACTTCTAGATTACGTTATGCACAATGAACCCACCACGCATGAAAAGAAGATGGAGGTTGATTTCCTACTCACAAATAATTAGTAAAGCGTTTCCTTGTATGATAATAAGGAAAATACGTAGTTCATTGTAGCCAGTAAAATACTAAACAGCCAGTTGATGTTAAAATGAAAATCTTATTTTAGTTTAACAGACACTTTCTCAGTTGGACCAATCAAATCAATAGTAGAACTTACCAATAGTGAATTACTGCGCAACACGACACGTTTTAGAAAGAGTTCTTCGCCGAGAATAAAGCTTCTTTTCGAAACGCCTACAAACGAGGTAAAAGGAGCTCCAAAGTGGTAGGACGCCATTTTATTTCAAAAAGGGCATTTATTAATGCCAACGTGTGAATCAGAAAGTCAAGCAGTATTTTTCAAGAACCATGGATTCTGGAGTTCGCGGTTACTAAACTTTGTCAGAGTTTGCCAAAATCACGTGACCCAAAATGTATTTTTAACTTTTATTTTTTATTGTGCGTCGCAAGCAAGTGTGAAATATTCTAGACCAAAATATACAAACTACTATTTCGTTCAATAAAGGTAAGAACTAACAGAACTTGCAAGTTCTTTCAGAAGTGTCATATCTGTCACATTTAATCGAGCTTTTACCCGACGTACTTGCAGATCTGCACGTTCTTGGTTTTCGATGCAAACTTGCTTGCGGCGGACAATATTGTACGTTGTAAGTGTTGACATATTTGTGAGTGTTGGTGAGGGTTTTACTGTGGAAAAAAAAAGATCCATGGTTCTGTGATACAAACGTCGGTTGTAAAAAAAATTTACCCGACGGTAATTACTGTACTCTTTGAGTATCAACTATTTTTTTAGTGGTTCAAAAACAAAAAGGGGCAAACTAACAAACCGCATGGTAGCTAGAAAGTACGTAGATCAAAAGCATTGTACGTACGGAAGGTAGATCGATGAAGCCTGCGTACTGCAGGACGTAATTATGACAGGCTCTAAAAACAATCTTGAAAAGATCACCCACTCAGGCGCTTCCTTCACATGAGCTTAAACATGGGGTCTCTAACCTGAATGAAGAAAGGTAATAGGGATACAAAAAGGTATTTGCGGGCGTATCATGCTTACCTCTAAGGCTGTAGGGCTTGGTTTCCTCCCAAAATAAAGAAATACTCGAAGATAATAAGGTTGTTCTTTTTGATAAACAATGCGATTTACATGGGTCAAATGCTTTCTTTTTAAATTAAAATACTTGCTAGTCATTATATAGGATTAGTCTAATGTATACACGTTATAGTTTGATAAAAATATGTACCAGACAAAGAACAAATTAGATGTCAAAAAAAAACTACAGGTTGCTTCTTCTTTTTACAAGCTTACCTTTAGATAAACTTGTTATTCAGTTGTCGCAATGCCGTGTTTTCCATTGTTACGGAGAAATACTAAGAGGTTAAGCCGGGGGTACAGAAACGATTTTGTGATCAGCGTTGGATAATTTTTAATGTAATTATCCACATGCATTACCTGGTTGAAATAGAAGGAAGTGACCGCGTTTCTATTTCACCCAGCAAAACCTGGTATCGTACACACAGTGGCAGTACGTAGGTTTTCTCAGCTGCCTTTGGGTGGCCCAAAACACACTCAATGAAAGAAAAACGCCACAACATTTTTTGCACGCTGTTCAGAATCGAAACGTACTTTTAGTTTAACCTGAGAATACATTTTTTCCAACAGCTAATAAGTACCTTTGTGAAGTCAGTCGTTGATGATGATCAAATCATCAAGACTCTGCTTCGGACCGGACCTGCCTGACCGGGTGAATCTGGAGGTCCGGGTGAACATGGGTGAACATGTAGCTTGTAACTATATGTGAGATAAACTTAGTAAAGAATCCTGTCCAAGAGTACCTCTTTACACCTCTTGCTTAAATTCAAGGTGTCGTACGGGGTTAATAGGTATCTATATCATCAAAATATCTGTTAGTGGGTCACATAAACATTACCATGTTGTGCACGTGAGATAGCACTAAAGAACAGACGTTTGCTTAAAACCAGAAAAAACAAAGAATTACTAACTATGTGGATGAAGCGCAGTATTTTTGGATTTCAATTTCCACTTTATTTTTTAGTCCCCTGTATCGTTTTACAATCAACTTATTTTATTCTAGCAGTAATAACTTCATGCCTAGAGAATGGCATATGACTTATCCAAAGACAAATATTATGTAATAATTTTTAGTTTCTTGCACAAATAGTTTTTTCACTCACTCCACTTTATTAATTCTTGCGGTGTTTGAGATGTCCATACTGTTTTAGATGCGAAATTGAAATATAGCTGCCCTCAACTGTGAGTTCTTCGAGGTTTACCAAGCATTTCAATGCTGATTCTGTAATAGTCTGACATTCTAGTAGATGTAATCTCTTCACATTTACCAATGATTTGATTCCAATATCTGATATTGTATTTCGACAATTTATATGAATCGTGTTCACATTACAAAGATGGCGGAGCCATTCATCTTGTGGACTTTGTAGCATTATCACGTGGACATTTTTAAGTGCTTTTATTCCTTCAACAGTGATTTCTTGGCAGCCATATAAACTAATGGTATGAACACCACTGAGAGCCTTCAGCGAGACATCGGTTATGTCTGTGAATCCCAAGTTAATCTCATGAACAGTATGCTTACCACCATCTAACAAAGCAAGAATACCTTCATCTGTAACTGATGAGCACTCTAAATTTATACTATGAACACCAGAGAGGCACTGTAAAAGATTTGGTGACAGTCTTTTGTAACAACAATAAATTCTTGTATTTTTAAGAAGAGGACTCCCTTTAACAATGATACACTCGTATGGCTTTTTCAAAGTAAGTGTCACAAAGCCTACATTGTAGCGAATAATGTCATTAAACTTGTGACTGACTAAACAAGAAGTAAAACGTTGCTTTCTATCTAAATAACATAATATATGTGTTAATGTCTCTTATAGCTTGCTTTATCGTTAAACTACGTTTTTCAGCCATGAGTGTATGTAGTGTTTTAGCTGTAGTTCTTATGCCGTGTTACGATGCTTGTTCTAACCTAGACAATCACGTGTTGTATTTTGATGCAACTTAATGCCATATTCTAAGTCAACCGTAACAACTTGGACGGCAGAATTTGCTTGTACAAACATAGCTCCACACTTTGAAACTATACATATAAATTTCGGTTCTACTTGTTTACAACACTTTCATGCGCAATTCTACACAATCCACTCCAAGGATGGTTGATTGGTAAAACGCTCTGGGCGTTCCACAAGTAGGTTTTTTGTTTTTACAAAAAGGATTGCATTTATTTACATTTTGGTTGGTAGTACTTGTTATTATCTTGCAGTAGTACGTTTTCTCTTTCTTCTATGAACAACAATAGTCTTTCTCTTTGCGTTTTCTCCATTTTTCTCAGGTACAGAAGCAGTGACTTTAGAAGCAACATCACTAACACGAGATTTCTTCAACTTTGGGTTTTTTACAGGTGAAACATTATTAGTCACATCTCTGATCTTACGCTTTGGTGTTACACGTTTAGTAGGTGTACGTTGATTGGCCCTATAGCACAAAAATTAATACAACTTTTAATGTGATACAAAACACGATACACGTGTTTGCTAGCAAAAAAGGAATTTTTTCTATTATTGAAACTTACTCATTTTCAGGGGTTCCAATTGCATCTGCTACTGCATCAGCAACGACGCTCTCAAGATCTGGATTTGTTATTCTAATAGACCATCTTCTTCGTGAAGGATTCTTTTTCGAGTAAGGAGATGGTATGGCCATGGAGTTGCGTGCTAGTAATTCAAAGTTAGTAACAAACATTTCTACAAGAGAAAAGAAAAAAAATACATACAACGTTTTGGAGCGTAAGGAGATGTTGCTACTGCTCCCTGATGCATAGATCTACGTCTAGAGGAATCTTCAGGTGTATGCCTAGATGTAGGTGATGTTGCCTATAACAGGTAAGTCACGTGAACATACATCAATATTGCAAAAACGTACATCCTGTCGCAAGCGAGGTACAGAAAATGATGCTAGTTCTGGGCGTGGAGAAGAGTGACGTGGTGAGAAAGGAACCTATAATACAAGTCAATACACGTAAGGAAGAGTGGTTACATAAGATGTTATAGAACGTACTCTACGGTCTTGTTGTCTTGGTGTAAACCTTGGAGAAGCAGCAGGAGCTGGAATACGGAAGTTTCTTCTATTAGCATTTTTTATAAAGTAATCCAATTCCTTGGCAAGTTGCTCATCTACTGCCAGTATCTCTAAAGAACGAATTGTTAGTTCTTGTTTTTAGTGTAAAAAAATAATCGAAAAAAAAAAACCACGTGCCTTTAATTTGATCTTTGTAGTCCTTTGTAATCTCCATGAGATAAATCATCATGTACTTGATAAGTGGTGAATGGTTCTCTTCCAAGATTTGTTTCAATCCAACAATAATAGGTATGATATTTTCTATAGCATTCTTTTTGGAAATCTATGCGAAAGGATATAAGAAGGAGTACAAAGGGAGATAAACAAAATGATTGGACAAAAACAAAGAAACAAAGTTTTCTTAATTTTTTCTCATCAAGCATTACTTTTAACTAACCTGTGATAGAATCTTCGATTTGGCCTTAATCAATTTTGTCTCTTGTGCGTCTAACTCATCAGGTTCTTGAGTATGGGCATGGGAAGATAATTTGATCTCCTAATGAAAACAAAGTGAGGAACTGAAGCTTTGTGTAAACGCATATCGTACCTTTGAAGAAAGAATACAAAGTGTATCATAAATAAGGTAGTTTGCGTTCTTGAGGTTGATCTTTTCTTCTTGTACACCACCAAGTATCTCTGTACATAACTTGGAGGTGAGTTGGAACTTCTCAATATCGGACAAGTGAGTCAAGAGAATCTTGTAAATAGCCAACCGTTTTCTGAAGAAAAAAAGAGTCAGCAAGTTTTTCATATTTTTTTCGTCATCACATACACTCTCTCGTTACCACCACCTTTGCAAGAAAATAGTAGTCTATCACGCTCAGTTCTTGCAAATTGATTATAAATTGGATGATCACGGTAGTCATTGAGAGCAAAAACAAGTTCAACAAAATGACTGTAGAACAAATTTTCAGTGCTTGGTTTGTTTCTGAGCATCTGAAGCAAGCAAGAATTGGCTAAACAAGGAATAAATATGATACACGCGTGGCAACAGAATGAAACATGCATGTGCAAAATATCAAGCATAGACGTACCATATTGCTTGACAACAGGAGAATCATCAACAAGTGTAAGAATAAACCTAAAGAATAGACCATGTGTCTTCCACTTGATATAATCTTCTTGTATGAGATTGCAAAGAAGAACAAGGGTTTGTTGTCTCACCTAAAAAGAAAGAGGGTTAAAAGACAATAAAGTACAAACACAAACTTTTTTTCGAAGAAAAGAAAAAAAAACAATCACAAAACATACCAACTCGTTTTCGTCTCGTAGACACAACGCCATTACAGGCACATAAGGATCAACAACAGATGTATGTCTTTTACATAAGTCGACCATAATAACCATAACATTATTACGAACAATAGGAGACTTGCATGCTTTTAATTCACGTGCAAATCCGGTTATACATTTCTTTGCCAAAGCCTTAAAAAAAATAAGTTTACAACAACTTATAACGTTATAACGTACCAAGTCTTCTAGGCATAGCTTTCCAAGAGCAACGAAAGCGTGTGCGCGAACTTGTGGTGCAACAGGTCCTGAAATAGCAGGCGCTGTATCAACCACCCTAATCCGTAAATTGTCGAAACTTGGTGCTACCAATGCTCGTATTACCTAGTTTTTGGATGAGTATGTAAAAAAAAAAGTAGCTATTATCACGAACAGTAACAAGTCTTTTTGGCATGGCCCAAGGTGCAACTAATGCGAGTTCGCCCAAAGCAAACAAATGACGTATCAATTGGTCTTGTGTAGGTACTTCATCAGATGCTTCAGCAGTATCAGGTGACATACAAGCCTCCAAACATCCTTGAACCTATAAAAAACAAAAGAGTTAGCATGCTACAGGCGTAGTGTAATAATAGAAGAATCTGTACCTTTGCAAATAGAGGTTTAACTCTAGTAGATATTGTCTTTTTTGCTGCGCGTTCAGTGCACGTGGCACGAATTAACTGACAGGAAAAAATTAGTTTGAAATGTCTTTTTATGAACACGTGTTATAACTTACCTTTACTAGTGTCTCAGCCATAATATGTACTTGACTTAAAGCGGCTGAAAATGTCGATAAACGATCATACAAGTCCGTAACAAGATCGAATACATCCTCCTTTAGCACAAACTATAAGCAACAACACAAGGAGAAAAAAGAACGAAAAATTCTCTAAAGAAGAGAATGAAAATACTAAGCAAAGCTTACTTCATCAATGCTCGTAGATATCTCTCCAAGTATACCCAATACCTTGATACGTTTGAAAATAGACTTATTATCCTAAAGAGTATCAGATAAATAAAACGATTTCAAAGGATAGTCTGACGTACACTGACATCTCTGACATCTTTCCAATGTTCTAAGATTAATTCTGGTGTGATTTTTTCTCTAATAACAAATTAAAACAAAGCGCCTCTGACTTGCCATCTCTTCCACTTACTTAGCTTGTGGTGCTACCCAAGATAACAATATCCAAGCTTCTTCAATACCCGATGCAATTGCAGCTTGTAGAGCATCTAAAACATCATAAGCCGACGACCTTTTTTATGAGAAACAGTATTAAGACGCACTTGGTAGTTTCTTTGGTATTTTGCGTTTCTTTGCGACAAGCTTGCATAGAGTCACAGCAAATTGTCCCAAATTAACGCCAGGGTTATCTATCTCCGAAGCAATACGCCATACAGCCGCGTCCGGGTTACTACAACACCGTCAAACCACAACATAAAGAAAAAAGGCAAATTTTTACATACGCTTTATCTTTCACAGCGGGCTCCAGCAAGAACTCAATAAAGAACTCAATGGCGTTCTCTTGAATACTTTGCTCAGGATCGCCAGCAAGTGGTAAGCAAGAACGGACCCAACTCTTGATTGAAGAGGCCGAACTTGGATGTTGTCGTAGAATAAGAGACAGAGATTTAAGTGCTAGAAGGATTAAACAAAGAGTCATAAGATTCGTTCTTGTTTAGCTCATACCTTGCTTACGGATAGCAACAGAAGGGTCTAAGCAACGTTCCTCGATAAGTTGATTATCTGAAGGTGCTAGAAGACTTGCATCGTGGATACCAATGGAGCCAAGGACTTGAATAGCAGATTTTCTAACTGAGGACTTTTCGTCAGCAACTCGGCGTCTAATGACTCCTAACAAGTCTACACCTCCTCTTGAAGGTGCTGGTGGTGCAGCCATGGATGCTATGAATTTATTTAAGTCTCTCATGAAGCAATACAAATCGTCAAAGTACCTCTTCTATTAGGAGCATCAGTTGGTTTTAATCTGAAATTATCTCTAATATTCTCAGCTAGAGGACCTTCTGGATTGTTTGTGAGGAAGGTCATTATGTGTGCAATACAAGAAATAGCCTTGCAACGAACAGCAGTTGACCTAAGGTAGCCAGTGTGAGTGATGTCCAATAGAGCATTCAATGAGCAAGAAAAAAAAATGCTAAATAAAAAAACCCTTACCTGTCCGAGCATCTGGAAACAATAACGTTTAGAAGTGGTGTCATCTGTGCTTTAACTGCAGCTGGTTCTTGGTCTTCAAAGTTAATACCCTTAACAATACCCATGGCAACTTCTACGCCAAAGAGCCTAAACACCAAGGTAAATAAAGGAGAAATAAAGTAAAATGACTCCTTACCTGTATCGTGCTACTTTGTTCTTTGCAAATTTTATCAAGAAAGCAAAGAAACGTTGTCTTTGTCCATTCGGTAATTCTTTCAACAAAGCAATGAGTGTATCCTCTGCGAGATGTCTGAAGTCTGAAAGATTTTCATGTTAGCTCTTATTGGTTGTTTTTTTGAAATCTTGTTTTTTTCTTAAAACGTACCTGCTTTCTCACAATGTCTCATGCACACATGTTGAAGTAGAGCATGTATAGGTGTATAGAATGTATTTTTTTCTTCAGCCATAGCAATGATACGTCTATAATCGAGCGTAAGTATTAAAAGTTTAACCACGAGACACTAATAGAAACGCACGAAATTACCGCCAACGAAGCTTTTCTCACAGGTACCATTGAACGTTGTACACCACCAACATTTCTACCTAAACGATTACTTAAGTATTAAAGTAATCCATTAAGCTTATTTGCATGTGCAAGAGAAATAGGATAGCAAGTAAATATACCTGTAAGTTGAATCAAAATATTTGGTAAAAGAACGCTGAAAATCGAAGATGTGGTTTGAATAGCGTCATCCTCATCTGGATGTATCAATTGTTCAAGGATAGATAATGCTTTTTCGCCAATCGTATAAGCCTGAGCGATAATATCTACAAAACCACAATGTCAACAAACTAAAAAAAATGCAAACTGTTCAAAGAAAAAGTTTAAAATCTACCTTGTTCTCCACGTGTCATTGATGCTTTCTTAGTAGTAGATTTAAAAGGATAAAATCTTGATATCTCAGCTAAAGAATCAATAAAGGATGTGAAAGTGTCCTCGTTTTTAGACAAATCATAGCAATCGACAACCAAAGAAAGACCATCTAATAATCTTTGGGCATTATCCATACGATCAACAATCGATTCTTGCTAATGAATGCGTTAGATACATGATATTATAACCATAGTTACTATCTAACATAGTTACAAAGAAAAGAAGCTGGTGTAAGCCTTCAATTTCGGCTTTTTTTTTTTTGAAATATTCTGAGCGGCAAATTCAATTGTTATATCGCAAATACGTTTAAAATATGTTCTCCACGCGTAAGAACACATAAATAGAACTTTTGCTTTTGAAAAAAATTCAAACGTTTTGAGTTTCGTACCTCATCTTCTTCGTCTTCGTTTGATTTTTTACGTCTACCACGCCCTTTCTTAGCTGGACCTAGAAGAAAGGCGTCAGTCATTACGTTCATGTCACATTCAAAAACGGTTACCTTTTGTTTGTTTGCGCTCAAAGATAAACAACCGTTTAATGACGTCTAAAGTCGATTGAAACGCGAGTGGATGAAATATGTTAACAGCTTTGGCGCCAGGCACTTGTAAAATCAATAAATAGCATTCGGCAGCGTATATCGACTCGTCGCCGCCCTGTCTTATGCAATCGTAAAGAAAAGCGACCAAATGTTTTGGAACCATCTCGTTAGATGTCATTTGCTGCCATAATGATTCTTCGTCGTCTGTTTCCATGTTATCATCAGAAATAGACGTTTGTAGCGCTTCCACGATGTCACATAGTATTTTGGCCTCAGAACCGCCCTGATAGTCTACTAAGCGTTCTTCTTCAAGAAGACCGCGCCAGAGCTTATCGACCTGCGCTTGGGTGATATCTTGAATGCCATACTCTTGAAAACGTTCTATTACACTTTCCATGGTGCAGTACGTTTGAAGGGGCTCTTCTTAATTCATTAAAATGTACAATCTGAAATGGCGGGAAAAAAAAAAGTCAAATGCAATCGCGCGTTCAAATAAGTTTGTATTTATTTTATCCTACCTCGTTGGAACATGCCATAGGACTTGTTCTTCCGAAATTATTACAACCTCGATAATACAATGAAAAGCAGTCACGTGCACACCAAGACACTTTTACAAAGTTGGCAATAATTACAACTTATTTGAATTCGTCATCGTATTCTACAACCGCAACCTAAGTCAAGTTTATGTTAAAGGTTTACCACACAGAGTACTCAACGCCTTGTTCAAAGTACGAGTTTGTCAACAAGTTACCATTGTAATGCCAACGTTTGTAAACCCCATCTTGCCAACCATTTTTAAAGTATTGTAGAATGTGCAATTGACCAGAATCATACCAATGCTTGCACTCTCCGTCAAGTTTTCCTTTTTTAAATTGCTGCTGTACAATCAAATGACCTCTTTCATTCCACTCTTTGTATTCACCATGTATTACACCATGATACCACTGATATTGACCACGTGCTCCCCTTTGTGCTTGATATCTTATCCATTTTCCATGTTTTTTAAAATCTTGATCAAAACAACTGTTCAAAGCTATTCCTTTTGTGAGGATTGATGTTTTTCTGAAAGACTCAGGCGTAAGCTCCATTATATTAAGTATTAGCTCGACAGGAAGGTCTGTTAATGTTATTTGTGTCAATTGCCGCTCTATTCTACCATCATATGCAGATAGCTACATAAACAGCCGTGTAAGTTATTCAGCAATTGCTATACTAGCACGGGAAGCAAAAAACAATACAAACCTCCTTAGTACGTTTTACTTCCATGAAGATTTCAGGATTAGTTGTAACGGTGGAAAGTTTAAGAGAAATATGTAATTTAGTACGAGTTTTCAGTCAACATAGATTCAACAGTATTTCATAAATGTTGATGTTGTTACATGCTAGAGCGTTCAGCCCGTGTTCGTTGAACACACCAAAAAAATCCCGTAAACAATGATAACTCATAATTGAATCATATCCTGCTCTGTTATCCCCAAATTATAGCGAGACCTACGTGAAAATGCAAGAACTTATAAAAGACAACTCATTAAAACAACATGTCATTTGTGTAATTAGGTTTTTAGTTTTGTACAGTTAATTCTACATTACACACGATTGCCGCCATTATTATTGGTAGGGTATGACGTTCCGTCTCCTTCAGTAGTTGTACCTCCAATAATCGCTGGAAGTAACCACGAGAACCAGAAACTAAGGTACAACATCAACAAAAAAACGCAAAACAATAACCAAAAAAACAAACAGCATCCGCTTGAATACGTCACATACCTCCCTTTCTCTGTGCCCATGAACTCTCTAAAATTCCGAGCATATCCGAGATCGTATGGATTATTATAAACGCTTACTGATTCGTGATTTATAGCAACTTCAATAGATGTTTGATTTGTAAAAACAAGGTAAATCTGCCAAGCAAATAGCACAGCCAAGGCAACGAATACAGCAGCAGAAATGATAAAATCGAACATCACAATAGATCTTGAAATTGGCAGAGGCCATGGCTAGCGTACACATCAGTGAAAGCACAAAAAATAAAAAACTTGCCTGAGAAAAGGAGGTACTCATCTTGAACGGAATGAATACCATACAGGCAGCGTAGAATGTACCCATCCACAAATACATAAGAAACAGAACAAATGGCTTATGATTATGATGTCCAACGCAGTTAGCAACCCACGCTAATAGAGAGTTAGTAAATTTTATCTTGGAGTCTTTCTAAGGAACCATGTGCTACTTACGACAATAGTGATCCATTTTCAATACGCAAGTGTTGATGGCACCACAGTGATGTGCTCTAGGTGGTCGAATACGGTTACCTAATCGAGAAATAAACGTTCTGAACCATGTTTCGAATAACAATCGGTACGCACATTTCTTACATACTTTGTACTTTCGTGGCAAGTCTTTGACGTCTTTAGGAAACGGAGGGTAGCCTGTATAAAAAAATTACAAAATATCCGTTTAGCACAGTTTTATGCAAACCTGGATTTGTGAGCACCGCCGCAGCGTAGTTAAGCATGATTCCTGGCGTATAAAGTTAGACAATAAGAAGCTCAACGTCGACAATAAATTTAAAGTAGCTGTGGTGCCTTGCGATAGGAATCCAGAGATAGCTAGATGTATTAGGCCAGTGATGGTAACGTAGTCTGAATAGAAGGGTATTATAACTGTAAAATGTACAATTATGACCACTAACGCGCGTAAGAATGTAAATTAATATAGTCAACGCACGAGAAAGGAGCGACACGGCCAATACTACAAATATTGGACTAATCATGCATACTAAGCGCTCGGCAATATGTACAGATGTCTCTGCGCATCTAACGAACAGGCTTTTTTTAATTAAACCCATTATAACTTATTTTCTACCAGCGACCGTTATCAGTTCATAGGTGAGCGTGCGAAACCCGAAGCGACCACAGAATAGTTTGTTAGAAAGACGTTGACACTTTTGGTATTTGCGAATACTACTGGTCGTACAACCACCATGGTAGACAAGCTCACCAGCACAAAATGGAAGCAAGCAGAGCTTGAGAAAGGATATTGTACGATTGACACTTCAACTGTATAACCGGCTAATGATAACAAGGCTCAACGTGTTGTCTAACTCGTTGGTACGTGGATTAGAGTAGTAAAAGACAAAAAACGCAACTTACAGCAGAAAACAGCTCAGCAACAGGTTTTTTTGTTGGTGTAGGCATAGGGTATGCGTAAATTATACTATAAGTAAGTTCTGAACTCTTTGTAGAGCAATCGGCGGATACGGCGCTTCTTTTCTTCAAAACCCACTAATACCAAGGTAAACCAACTCAAAAACGCAGTTACGATCATTTTGATTGTTGTTTAGTTTGCGAAACTTAGTTTCAGGACCACGCTTGTTTACAACATATTCGTCTTCATTCAGCACTGGACTAGGATTAGGTGTTGCATTTTGCGCGTGCGTTGGAACGCTACTTCTTCTTGTGTTTTTTTTTTCAAGTTTGTTGTTGCACGTGACTTACCACGTGATATGATTTAGTTTTGAATATGTATCTCTTATATACCCACAAGTATCTTACTTGGCTCCTGCTGTTGGTGGAGCTTTAGGTACTACAGCAGGAATAGGTTATTGGTAAGAGTGTTGACTTCCCGTTTTACGTTTCTTATGAAGAGGTAGGGCGTTTATCTATCATTCACACCACGAAAAGGCTATTAGATGGCCTTCAACTCTTAAAATGATGGGTTAGTTCTAATGGTATTATCTCGTTGGTATGAATAACTTAACTGTTAGGAAAAGCTAGTTTAGCTGGTGTTTTAGCTAGTTATATTGCACTACCAACATTGTTCACAATCTCGTTAACATTTAACCACGAGTATGCAAAGAAAAACTGTCTTTCTTCACAGGTACTTGACAAAATTAACGTGACACAATTCTACTTCTAAATGAATTTGAACTAGTGCAAGAGGATTGCCAAAAGACTTGGAACACTTTAAACCAAAACTATTTGCTGTACAAAAGCTATTGTATGGACTTGATGTCAAGTTCTTTAATCAACTGGAACGGATAACAAACAATAAACGGAACCCAACGAGCTCCCTTAACTTGTGCAAGAAAAGTGTACTGACAACCTTACATGTTAAATAAAGCTAGGCAAAACAGTCGTTTAGACTGTAGTATTGAAAAAGAAAAACCCTGCTACGTCCGATGGTGAACACTGCTTTGTAGTGGTATCAAGTTTGTATGCGATAATATTAAGGGCAGCCGTATGTGAAATCTTAATCTTGTGTACACGTTTAAATGTCGTTCTGCTTTATTGCTTACATATCGTAGTTCAAATAGATATTAGGCTCTACAAGGTCATAAACAGCCACCATCCAATATTCCTTATTTGTCGCATCTCCACATTTCATCGCATTGACTTCAACACCCTGTTCTTGAAGTAGTAAAACACTTGCTTTTGTTACAACCATCCCAACGAGATTGAGTGTATTTACACCAACAAGTGTTTTGATACTTTTGGATGTAACAAATGATAACTTACAAAGTGTCAATGTGTGTACTTTACAAAGATGTTTAACGCCTTCATCTGTTACTCTGTCACAGAGCGACAAACTTACACAATGTGCTCCTGCCAGTGATTTAACGCCTTCATCTGTTAGTTCTAAGCTTCTAGTTATGTATATTGTATGGACACCATGCAGAGCAGATACTGCAATATCAGATACATTTATACCAAAAAACGATATCGTGTGTACACCTGCGAGTGCTATTATACCTTTATCACTGAATAGTTGACCATGCAACAAAATAGTATGAACACCAGCTAGAGCTTTAAGACTTTCATCTGAAACAGCAATAGTATCCCTAATATCAATCCTCTTAACTCCTTTGATTGCTTGTAAGCCAACATCAGTAATATTAGTGGCCCGAAGTAGAATTGTATGTACTCCTTTCAACCATTTTATACCTTCATCAGAAACTGTATTATTCAACGCAATACTATGAACACCAGCTAGCGCTTTAATACCCTTGTCAGTCACTTTTTCACAGCCTCTTAAGTCTATTGTGTGTACTCCTGCCAACATCTCAACACCTTCGTCTGTTATTTGTTTACAACCGCTTAAATTGATTGTATGAACACCACCCAAAGCTGAAACATCTCTATCTGTAAAGCTATTACAGCCGCTAATATTGATTTTATGAACTCCAGAGAGTGCTTGAAGTATGCCATTAGCTACAACTTTACAATTAGATAGATCAATCGATTTGACACCAGCAAGAACTCTTAAATCGGCGCTCTTTAGAGTACAAGAAGGATCTTTTAGAACCAATCGTTTGACTCCCTTTAGACGAATAAGCGATAGTTTGGTAGCATTGGTCGCTATAACCAACGAGTTACATAGTACACCTCTGTACGATGAGACTTTCTTATAACTCTCTGGAGTGGTTAAAATTACGGAAGAATAGCCAGTGACATCGTGTATAACTGCAGCAAGCGCATGACATGTCTGGGCTACGCTGAAACGAGACACGTCTAAAAAGAGTACTATATTCGCTAACGTTTCAACTGGGAGCGTTAATAACAACCTATCTAGTAGTTTAGTTATTTTATGTTGTCCAAAGCATAGTACGCTGTTTGGTTCGATTCGCTTCCAGACATTGAACGGTTATTGTTTGTTTGAACAGGTCAGCAACTGCAGGTCTTTGGATTTCAATGATCATTCAGAAAATAATTTTGGAGGAAACCTATGAAGTTCCTGCTGTAATATGTTCCCGGAGAACTGGTAGTTCGTGTTTGAAGAATATAAAAGACAAATGACACCAAGAAAAGTAAAAAACAGGTTGCAAGGGTATGAAACGTAAAGTTTTATTGACAACATAAGTTCTTCAATTTAAAATGGTGTAGTTGGACGAGCATCTCTGAAGGCCTTGAATTCTTTATCAAGAGCATCACTATTAACATGTCAGACAAGTATAACCATAAAAAGCAAGGCTCTTAGTGTACAAAACGAAATTAAAAAGTTTTGTTGAAAAAATATTCGGATTGATTCGCTTACCGTGCTTTTTGGAGGTTTGCGAACTTCTTTGTTACAGCACCATCAGTATCAATATCATCAACAAGACGTGCGAACATGATATCAGCAACACATAGTTTATCACCAAGGAGGTAAGGACCCTGTAACAGAACGGTGTAAGAGCAGGTTTAAAAATAAACGAACACAAAAAAAAAAAAAAAAAAAAGAACAAAGACGAACCTCAGTTTGTCCAAAACCAGTGTCAGCAAAACCGAACTTCTTTACGAGGTCACCCTCATAAAATGCCTTGAAAGCGGCTTCACGCTCAGCTTCTGGTGTTCCAAATCGAATTTTAGCGAAACCCTCGAAAACAGAGGTGAAGATTTCGACTACAATGATAACTTAGTCAAACGCAACCTTGGGTAGGTTTCTTACCGTATTGATCGATTTTGAGGCCGTCGAGGTTTGAAGAACCGTAGAAGCCAAATTCGCGGGCTACGTAGCGTAGAATAGCGCCAGACTCGCCAAACATTTGTGCTAAACGAAAGTTAAACGTTTTTTCCTAGGAACGAACAAAAACCGCTCTACGTACTCTTTCCGTCAGCTGTGACTTCTAGGACAGGCATTTGACCGAAAGGAGTCTTTGGCTTGAAAGCAGGCCAATCAGCAACGCGGTCGTCGGTGAACTCTACAACCAAAAGTAAGCTACTAGCGTAACTTGTCGCAAACTCTTGTACCTTGCTTTGCAGCGGCAAATACGTAACGAATGGTATCAGCACGTCCACGGCCGTTGAAATATGAGAGCTTGTATGTTGTCATTGTGTGTGTTTGAAGTTATGATGACTAGTTAGGACAGTTTTGCTTGTAAGTTCACAAATTGCGGAAAAACTAGTGGGAAAAATCAGGAAATGTTATGTTTTTGCAAGTAATTGAACACTGTAACTACCAGTTTCAACGAGCGGAACGAGAACAAAAAGCGAAGAAAGGTGACCTTTCGTTGTTTGACGAATTCGTGAACCGACTTATAGAATTGTATTACAACTACAAAACCATTCATTGTTGTCAGAATCACGTTCTTGCCTCCTTCAACGCACAAGTTATTGTGAAGTCACATACGGTTTTCAGAAACTTCCGAAATTTCTTTCTTAACTGTCCTTTAAAGCCTCGGAAATTGAGGTAACTCCGCTAGTTCTGGAATCTTCTAGAAACTTCTCAACCGTTCATTTAACATGGTTTAAACGTAGTAATGGAACATAATCCCAAAAGATGTCTGAAAAAAATTAGATTGTTACACGTGACAATAAAGTGTCACGGCAGGCCTCATTTATTCCTTACCTGCAAAAACAAAAGGTGATAGCGTAGCGTGGATCTGCTATTGTCCTCGGCAGAGGAACAACGGCGGGGGGGTGGCCGGCGACCGTGCCATATGGCAACGGTACGCACAGCCGATTACCGAAGTAATATCGAAGTAGTTTAACTTTAAAGTACGCCATCAGGAAATTCTGTTTTCACATTGATTGGTTTAGGATGAACCACTGCTACTGTGCACCTTCTGGAAGAATATGAGCGAAAACTAATTTAAATAGACGATAAAAATGAAAACAAAAAAATTGTGGGTTTAGAAATTCTATTTTACGCTTCAGTGAAGTTATCGGCTTAGTACGTTCCTCGCGTAGTCGTTTTATTTTCTATCGGTTTTTACGTTATTTAAGAAATTTCAATATTTTTGGATGAATTTCAATCACTCTCGTCCTAAATATCAGCTACTGGCGAATAAACTATGTGATAGAGTACGCAATGACCTATTATACGATAAGAAGGTGTTGTTTCGATATTTTAAGAGGCGTAAATTTGGTGAGGAAAAAATAACTCCAGTCTTAGTCGTTGTTACCTTTGTGATGTTTTTTTCATGCGATAGTCGCTATTGGTCCAATCGTATTCAGGATGTATAATATTTAATACCTGAGGCCATCTCTTTAGTACACCTGTACCACCTCCTAGCATTTGGACTTCTACTTTGGAAACGCGGTACCAGTCTTTAGGCTTGGAGATATCCAAAGCTGATGAAACTTGTTGTAAAAACGTTTTTACGTTTGCAGTGTCCGACCAGTAAGTCTGTGGAGTGACACTAAAAAAAGTCGAGTATTAGCATGTGAAACCACCGTATACTATGCCTATACGTACTTGAATTTCCAAGGCATCCAGTTATGTGTTGGATAAATGGAGGTAAGGGTTTTAAGCAGAGAACCTCCGTATCTGTTGATTAAAAAAATAGTAAGTTTCACGTTTATAAATATGTGTACGTACCTCTTCAGAATCTTGGGAAGACCTTTAGATTTTAAACATCTAAACGAAGCTCTATACCAATCATCCAGGGTCTTATATACCATTTTCTCACCAAGAAAATTAAAAAACTTTTTATGATAAGCAATTTCATGCTTTGCAAGCGCTGAAGATGATGCATGATTTGAAAACCTAAGGAAGAAACGTGTCAAAGAACGAATATGTACGTATACAAACGCACATAAATCGCTTGTTTTTCCATTTATAATTGGGATACTCACGAGAGAGTAAAACATCAAATGTACAACCAAGCCTATTGGAAAAAAAAAAAGTGAGAAAAAATAGAAGTTGTTTAGCTTTGCGTACTCTTTATGGATTCTATCCCAGGTAAATGGTGCCAATGATTCATCTGTTACCAAGTACCAATTTGATAAATTGCTTATGCGCAGATTCTCACCCATAGACTCAACTAGAGTAGTACCCTTGTGATTCTTTAACATGAACATCCAACTGTGCCATTTGTTTTGCGGATAAATATCACGTAATGCGTTTTGTAAACAGCCATCATAACTACCACGTAATTAACAACAATGCGATACTCAAGCGGTACTATTACTTTCTTCTTATCGTAGGATACAAACCAACAAGTTCAAGTTGCTCCCTTGATATAAAATACCAATCATAAAAGTTGTTAATGTTAAGTTCAATTGCAGCATGATCAAATTTATGTTTCCTCTTTGATTTGGCGATTTCTTGGGAATCACTTGCAATAGCAAACTTTTTATCATCCCAACTATAATTAGGGTAGATATTTTTTATTGCTTCTGGTAGAGATGAATAACTAAATCATCAGTAAGCTGTAAATAACACCTTTGAAAATCAAAAAAAAATAATAAAACAAGTGCGTACTGATTAGAAAGGATTGCTCCCCCTCCTGAAATTACAACACTCCGTCTTGAAGCACCATACCATCCAGCAAGCGACTTTATATTGAGTTCCTTAGCGATCAGATTAAACTTTTGCCTTTGGTTAATAACGTCATGCCAACACCTATTTGGCACAGCTCTAAAACCAATGTTAATAAAAAAGCAACCAATACAGTAAACTCACTTGAACCTCCAAAGTTCCCATCTCCAATGTGGGTATAGGCTTTGCAATGTTTGTGATAGACTCTTCTCATACCTAAGCGCTAGCGTTAGAGCCATACGAAGGTATGCAATTGGGCTTATTAGTCAAGAGGACATACATTTGAAGCACACGCAAACCTCTCTCCGGCATGTCCTCATAAGACAGTTTATAGAAATCATCCAATACCTTAACACCTAGGCTCTCAGCTACGTTATCAAAACACTCACGCTGTGTTACGAGATCTGTCAAGCGCGTGTAAGATCTAAAATGTTCCTGTCAGCAAATTGAGCCATCTGGTTTGTTGCGCACTTAAATTTCCACGTGTACCACGTGTAGTACGGGAAGAGACTTGTGACTATTTGCTCGACTGAACCGTACACTTTTGTAACATCTGCGCCACCCACTTCACTGACACTTTCACGGGATAGCTCATAACAATCGTCTAGCACTTGAATAGACAACTTTCTAGCAACTTGATCAAATAACCGCACGATAGTTGCCGCCTTGTTTTGTTTGTTATGCTTATAACGTCTTTGGCGCTTTGTAATAGATTTACGTGCTAACACATGTGTTAACAGCCTTGTTTCTATTTAACTAGGAATATTACGCACGCTTACACCTTTTTAGTGCATTACTGGCAGTTTTGATCATTTCAGAGTGTTGTATTTTGTATTGTCAAACGTTTTGCAAACAAACCGTGACACAACTACTCAGCAATCCAACTGTAGCTTGGGCTTGGTATTTACTAAGATAAAGCTTTTAGCTACAAAGCACCATTGTGAAAGGCTGCAAACCCTTGCTAACACATGATTTAATCTACAACTCGCCCTTACCGACCGTACAGACCGAGAAAGGTGATAGTTTTCCCATGTGTAGCTAAAAAGTCTAAAAGTTCGTACGCTTTCACTCCCAACTCGCCCTTACCAGAACGTAAGGAGTTTACGACAATGTGTCAATGAACACAATGTCAAGTCAGACACAGGTCAACAACAAAAATAATCGTTGTTAACAGTGATTATAGCTATACAACAACGGTTTTCTATTCAGTACAGCAAGTTCAGCTTTTTTAATTTGTAATGATCGCGACTGTTGCTATTCAGTCTAAAAAAGGCGCCCCAAAGCGCAAAGCGTTCCGCGGTGATAATAGCGCGGTTCCGAATACGTACGTGCCTATTTTAGACAAAGTTGCTGAAAGAATTCTGCAAACTGCCTTATTCACCATTTCTACGCCGCAAAAACAGTATTTTGACAAATTCCAGTTTGACTGAGACCCCATTTTTAACACCTTTAAAAAAAGACTAACACGCCTTCAGGTCATTCACATCCCTTCCGCGCGAACTCTACGTAGCAATTTGCAACCTTGACAGCGATGTCTATAAAACACTTCCGCTTATCAGCAAATCGTTAGCAATAACCTCTCGTTACAATAGTAATCTCGAAAGACATGGCACATGGAGAACATGGCACTGGAATGGGGAACTGAACCACTGTTGCCATTATAAAAACGGTAAACTAAATGGCCTATCACAAAAATGGTAACTTGTTCTTTCGGTAATTATTGCCTTTTTTAATCTCCTTGATGTAGGTACTTTTACGGACAACTCCTTGAGCAATGCTATTACAAGGACGGAGCGATTAACGGAGAGTACACCTTTTGGCACTTTAACGGAACATGTTTGAAGAAATGTACATACAAAAACGGAAAGAAGGAAGGTAGTAGCAGAAAATGGCACGTGACTGGCAAACTTCAGGAGCTGTGTTACTACAAAGAAGGAGTCATTGAAGGCCTGTATATGTTATGGGACGCAAATGGTAGTCTACACAAGCAATACCACTGCAAGGCGGGGAAGAAGTGCGGAGAATGCAAACAGTGGCACAAGAATGGCAAGCTGTATGTTGACAGTTACTACGATAACGATGTCCTAGAAGGTACATTACGACCAAGGCAAAATTTAAATTACTTACGTGTGATAGGAGAATGTCGCCATTGGTATCACAACGGCGTTTTGTCATCGATTTCACAGTATCATAAGGGACTTATGCATGGTGAGTATAAGAATTACCACCAAAACGGCACTATAGCATACCAATGTACCTACGAAAATGGGTATAAGGAAGGTATCTGTACGGAGTTTTTCGAAGATGGTAGAAAGAAATCCGAACAAGAGTTTAAACGCGATGCACTACACGGCAAAAAGAAAGTATGGAGTGCAGCGGATGATACTTTAGTAGAGGTTTGTTCCTTTCAGTTCGGTGCAATCCATGGGACACTCCAGAAATGGCACAAAAACGGCAGAATTGCTGAAGTCAGTCATTTTAAAGAAAATGTCAAGCAAGGAATGGCAAAAACATGGCACTTGAACGGTCATATTAGGAGTATTGTTTGGTACCACGATGGCCAGCTTCATGGTGCTGGAATTGCATGGTATGATAATGGCCAAAAACGCTTCGAAAGTCTGTTCGCCAACGGGAGAGTTGAAGGGAAGCACCAAGAATGGAATTATAATGGTACGTTTGTATTCTTAGTATGACTCTAAAGACTGTCTAGGTTCTTTGACAAACCATATTGTAACAAGCGGTTGTACTTGGACACTCCAAAGTATATTGCACATAAATAGAAAGTCTGTAGCTGAAATTCTATCGCGTTTTGAGTCCTTACATCCCTCATTGTGTCAAACTATAAATCTGGTTCGTTTGCGTCGCGTTTCTTTTCTAAGATTGGAGGTTTTTCACGTGGGTTAAAGCAATTGTTTTTTCAAACAGCTTAAACTAACACATGTGAATCAATGCATTTTCAACAACTTTCACTCTTCTCCTCTATTGAACCTATGGCAGCTAAGAAGCTTACGCGTGTGGGAAGCTTGAGGCCTTATGGGCGTACGAATAACGCAATAACACGATTGTTTTTATAATAACGTTAAAACAGATAGCTTGAGCGAAGGGAACAAGTTCAATGACGTAGATTTTAAACAAAAATGGCTTCAAGCAAAATTGAAAAGTAAAGAAGCTCAATTTACGGAACCCCTTGAAACACAGTGCGAATTACGCTCTCCTGTATGATTTATAGATTATTTAGCGTGCTATGCGCGTCATGGAACGTAAACGGACGAAAGCCTCCTGACAACCTGCACGAATGGCTGAGCACTCAAAAAGTGGAACCAGACATAATTATAGTGGGGTAATATTTTTTGGCAATTCAAGTCTTTAAAAAAGTAACTGACAGCGCGTAGCTTCCAAGAACTTGATCTCACAACGGAGGTATAATTGTAGTTGGCGACATTTCAACTTTTCTATTTAACGCAATAACAGGCGCTCATATTGCGAGAAGTACCTGAACGGTCGATCCCATGGGAAAACGCTGTAATCAAAAGCTTAAATGGCAATGGAGACAATTACGAACTGGTACCTTTTTTTTTTTGTATTTTGGCCATACAAACAGTTTTACGACAAAATCCACCGTTCAAACAATACAAAGGCAATATTCAGTCAATTCCATTTACCGCCAAAGGTTATTTATGTTTCCATTCTGACGACCTTTGAAGCGTCAATCGAAGCAAATGTGTGGCGTATTGATTCTGTTCATTGTACATAAAAAACATAGAGACGATGTCAGTGATGTAGTAGCGAATACAACATCAACAGGTGTAATGCGTGTCCTTGGAAACAAAGGCGGTGTTGGCGTCAGGCAAGCTTATTACAAAAAAAACACTTCTAGAATCTCACTAACACATCCCAGATTCCGATTTTATGACTCTACTATTGCATGTGTAAACGCTCACTTTAACGCGCACCAAAAAAATGTTTCAAGACGAAACCAAGATTACCATGATATATTTAATGGAACCAGTACGTTCTAACTGCTCTTTAGTATGTGCTTTAACTATATGCAGCATTTACTGTCGATGGTGAACTGTGGACATTGGCAGATCATGATCATTTATTTTTCTTTGGAGACTTAAATTATCGTATTGACCTACCTGACCAAGTGAGTATCTCTACGAGATGGATTACGTGATTTTTGTTTGTATTGACAAGCGAGTAGACAGTCCGTGCTAAAATTGATGAAAAGGATTACAAGTACTTGTTTCAATACGATCAGGTACGCAGTGGTGACACATTGGCTTCAGATAAAAAGTACCTGAGTTTTATCTAACAGCAAATTGTAGCTCACAGAGAATATGGCTAAGGGTAATGTATTCACTGGGTGGTCTGAGGGACATATAGACTTTGCTCCAACATACAAATATGACACATTCAGTACAATTTATGACACGTCTCCTAAAAATCGAGTGCCTTCTTGGTAAGTCCTTAATTACACGTATAAAATTGTAGACTAATGAGAGGATTTTTAGGACGGATCGTATTTTATTTAGAGGAGATGATATAAAGATTTTAACGTATCAAAGACATGAATTACTATCATCTGATCACAGACCAATTACTGGTTTATTTAAGGTCAATGTAAGAACAAGCTGAGTATTTGTTAAATGTATTCTAACACGTTCAAGGCCAAACAAATTATACAAGAAAAGCGTGCTAGAGTACTAGCAGATTCTATAAAAGACTGGGATAAGATGGAAAACGCAGCGATGCCAGACGCAAAATTATCGTAAGAAGACAACGTTTTGACTTGAATCGCATTTTTTTAATTTTTTTTAGCGGTAATAACGTAAACTTTGGTGATGTGCGTTATGGAAGTCCTATAAACCGAACCTTGGAGCTAGAAAATATAGGTACCTATAAATCAGCTAGATTTTAAGTTTGCTCACACAATTATTTAGGTCGCGTTCCAGCTCAGTTTCAATTCATTCCAAAGCCTGGAGAGAAACGTGCCACAAAGCCTTGGTTGTGGATAAATCCAGCCATGGAAATTGTCAATCCAGGAGAGAAAGTACGTTTCAGTTTCATTTTACAATGACATGTGTCAAAGTTTTTGACATTTGGATAACTTAAAAAGATCAACTCATTAATCACGTTCTTATCGCATAGATACAATTGAATTTCACTGTGAATATTCAAAAAGAAACCGCACCAGAATTTAACATGAACGATGAGGAGTTGTCTGATATTCTAGTGCTACACTTGAAGAACGGTAAAGATATGTTCGTATCCTACCCAAATATTATTTCCTACTTTGAATACCAACCAGACGCTCTATGTCTTTTTCTTTAACCCTAATAAGATCACAATTACTGGAAACTATTTGAAGAGTTGCATGGGTTGCTCTTTTGGTTATTTGGTACGTGTACTCAATGATACTTTTGAAAAAGAAAAATAAGTATTCATTTAGGTTCAATTCCAAAAACCTATCCGAACAGGCTCTCCTATGGGCACTGATAATAAAAAACGCTTACTCAAAATACCTAAAGAACTATGGAGAGTTATAGAGTGGCTACACAAGAACGCTTTAGATGAGGTTTGTACACAAGGAGAAATACGTTTTGCGAAAAAAAAAATTTAAACGCTTTCTCGATTTAACAGCCAACAGGAAGAAATTTTCTGCCAGCAAGGAGATGCTGAGGCATGTACAACTATCAGGGAATGCCTAGATACTGGCATGAAGTTTCCAGAAGGTAAAACTGCAACTCTACATTTATCTGGCGTTTCTCACTGGCCTATAGATTTGGATGCGCATTCAATGGCCGAAACGATGCTCGCTTTGCTGGAAACGCAAGAAGAAGCACTTTTTCCTCCAAATCTGTATAAAATCGTACGTGTATCGTTTTTAGGCACCATTTTCAAAGATGCCGCAGTATTTAGCGGTTCTCTACAAAAAAAGCGTATTTTCTCGAAATAGCTCAAACTCGTTATTGGTAGTGTTAACGCATTCGCAGGTTATAGAAGCAGTGACTTACGCAAGCGCGAAGCAAGTAGTGTCATATTTACCGGACTGCAACTTTAACATATTCTACTACATTATGTCGTTTTTACGCGAGTTACTGCAGCACAAAGATAAAAATGCTCTGACTTCCGATATTTTGGGTACCTATTTTCGTTAAGCATATTATTGATTGTTCCTAGCTGCAACGTTCTCACAGGTAATGATACGGTCGCAAAAATCGACTACGCACACTACCCTGCAATGCAAGAAATTCATTCATCACTTCCTCAACGAGAAAGAACCTCTCAAGCTTACATAAGAAGTTGCGATCGTAGTTTTTAAAGTAGTTAAGAAAGTTTGGCAAAACTACGAAAAAAAAAAATTAACTCCTGTACAAATGAAAAAGAGCGTAGTCGCAAGGCGTAGTTGTTGTTTTTAGAGCGCTACGTGTATTTTAAAAAAAAGCGCTAAAATTGGGAATTTAAGTTTCAAAATCGTCCGACTTAGGCCAACAAATTAATTAAACAGCCACAGGACTGTCAGCATGTCACGATTTGTTCGCTCATCAAAATACCGTCACGTATTCGGCCAACCAACTAAAAACACCGACTGTTTGTTGGATACAAAGCTTACACGTAATGCGTGGGACCAGAACTACTGTGAAGTAAATCCAGAGTTCGTTGCTCTTTGCTGGCAAACTGGCGGCGGTGGCGCTGTAGCAGTATTCCCACAGTCCCACAAGGGTCGCGTAGGTGATGCTAAGCTCATCACTGGCCATAAAGGCGCAGTTCTTGGTTGTGATTGGAACCCTTTCAACGACAACTTGCTCGCTACTGTATCTGAAGATTGCCACGTACGCGTATGGCAAATACCAGAGGGTGGCCTCACTGAAAACTTGGGTTTGGAGGACTCTGTTCAAGATCTTCAAGGACATGGCCGAAAGATCGGTAGTTGTAAGTTTAATCCAGTCGCAAACAACGTTCTTTGCACTGCTGCTGCAGACTACACTGTCCGTTTGTGGGATATCGAAGCTGGCGCCGAAATGTTCAAGCTAGAAGGTTCTTCAACACAGATCATCCAAAGTATTGCTTGGAACTACGACGGTTCCCTCATTGCGCAACTCAGCAAGGACAAGAAGCTCAGAGTTATTGATCCAAGAGGTCAAACCATCGCACAGGTACGATCAGCTTTTTTTTTGCAAAAAACAACTTTTAACGCTACATTACGCGCGTGCGTGCTCGTTTTAGACCAAATGTTTTTTTCGCCGCTAAAAAAAAACCGCTAGAATGAGCTATTTTAGTTTTTGATACCTATTTAATTTTTCCGTTCTTATTTTTGCGTTAGGAAGGTGACTCTCACCCTGGTGTCAAAGGTGGCCGTACCGTATGGCTCGGAAAAAAAGACAAGATTTTCACCGTAGGCTTTTCAAGATCCAGCCAACGTCAATACTCCGTTTGGGATCCAAAAAATTTGTCCAAGCCTCTTGTTGGACCTGTCAGTATCGATTCTGCTTCAGGTATTATTATGCCTTTCTTCGACGTAGACACAAACGTCCTTTACCTCGCCGGCAAGGTACGCACACTCGGCTTTAAAACAAATTCGTTATTGACTTTTTTTTGTAGGGTGATGGTAACATTCGTTACTACGAAATTACAGACTCTGAAAAGACTGTCTACAGTCTCGCTGAGTACAAATCTAACAAACCTGCTCGTGGTATGGGTTTCATGCCAAAGAGAGGTGCGTAGCGGCTTCTTTCCGCTTTTTTTTCTGTTTGCAAAACTGTAACGTATTTCTGATAATTGCATTGCGACTCACACTTTTCTAGGTGTAAATGTAAGCAAAAACGAAATTGCTCGCTTCTACAAAGTCCACGAGAAATTTGTCGAACCTATCTCATTTATTGTACCACGTAAATCCGATTTGTTCCAAGAAGATATCTTCCCAGACTGCTCCAGTGCTGAACCTGCACTTACTTGCGAGGAATGGAAGGGAGGCGAAAACAAAGAGCCCCTCAAACAATCCATGGCTCCTGGTTTTGTTGCACCTGTAGCCAAAAAGGAGTTCAACCCTGTAAAGGCCGAGCCTGAGAAAGAACTCACACCAAAAGAGGTATGCCATCAATTTTTTGTACTTCCCCTGTCATGTTGTCTCACGCTTTTTCTAGATGAAAGAAGAAATTGCTTCACTCAAAAACCGCGTCACATACTTGGAGGCGCAAATCGTCCAAAAGGATGCCAAGATCAAGGAGTTATCCGCTTAGACGATAACAATGTCCTAGCTGTATTAAGTGTCTATAGGCGCTGACAATTTGTCACATAGTGACGCCAATTAATGATAATAAACTATTTTTTTGAACGCTTTTGTTTTATTTATTGCCAATGGTCTGGCAAGTCAATTTGTTATTTTGTAAGGCCTTTTCCGTTGTGAGTCAGCAAGCATTCAGATGTTCGAACAGCGTGCAGGTGTTTCAAGTCCTAGCTTTGCGTGACGTCTAATTTTGTACGTATTTGCTTACCGGTAGTATGGCGCAGGTGCTGGTGCGCAGGAAGCTTCTTTTTGCATTAAGGACCTCAGGAGTACTTTGATCGTCAGAAGACGCTTTAAAAGCAACTCTCGCACGTCAAGGGCGAATTTGGTCCCTGTTTACAAATGAACACGCGTATACCACAATAATATTCTGTGTATTTTGCACAAAATAATTTCTGCTTCACTATTCGATTACGTACCTGACTCGTTGTCACTGTGATCAAGTAGGCAGTGGCAATACATTGGCACAGCCCGCATTGCACATTGTGCGTTGGTGGCCTTTGTAAGAGAATCCAATACGGGTTCCTCTGGAGTTCAATTTTTGCTAGTTGGCACTGCGCCAGTCGCAGTGTCAGACCCAACAATAAAGAAAAAACAATAACGACTTACACGTTGCGAATACATACATAGTCGTCAAAAAATCAACCTTGCACGATGTATAACCTTTTTCATTCATAGACGCCTTTTCTGAGTTGAGTACGCTTTCGTGACTTGTAAATTGTACCTACAGCTCTAGAACTCTTGCAAGTGGACTCGTTCGGCAGTCAGCAAAGAAAGAAAGTGACTTGGCCTTCAAAGATTCGCTACTAGAATAAAAGTGGACAGCCCAATTTTACTATATTTAAATGTCCAGGTAATTCAGCAAAAACAATCTTGCAGCAACTGGGCATTGACAATATTAGTTCTTCTCGTAGTAATTGGTATAGCGCAAGCTACAGTTGTTTGTGAACTCGAAGGGAATTACAGCCCCGAGTATTGTCGTTGCTCTGGATACTATAGTATCTCTGGTGGGTTGTCTGCAAGAGAAATAAAGCATGGAAAGCTTATTGTACTTATCGAGTTAATGGTTTTTGGAATTGGATTAGACGCCTACCACCCACGTATGAAAGACATGAGATGGAAATAAGGTTTAGAAGAGTAGCGAGGAGAATCACTTCTATTGATTGGAGCTGGTGTTACGACTACGGCAATCAATGTGAATTTGCAGTGTACTACAACTAATATTGGTGACCACAAAAGTAAAGGATCAGGATGTCGTTTTTTATCACTTGGGAAATAGTGTTGTACATTTTAAAGAAGACAAAAAAAGAATATAAACAAATAATAAATGGGTTTTTCCTTTGACGTCTCTGGCTATGTGACGAATGACGTCAAAGCAATGGGGAGGCAGGTTGTCCTCCAAATCTGTGTTAACTTACCAACAGACGGAGTAAACTAATAAAAAATGAAGATGTCATTTTCAAGTACTCAACCGTTTCATGTTTTTTATTGACATATATTCTTGATCCATGTTGATGCTTCTTTATTTACCTCCTTCGCCTTTGGAATAAAGCTTGCAACATTTGCAAATCCATGAGTCAATCCTAAAGAAAATGTAAAGCAGAAAACGATGAAACAGAAAATAACTTTGATGCAATCGCTCCAAGTAGACTTTGCATGTTCTTAATTTTCACGTGTTACTTTACCTGGTAGTACGTGTAATGTTGAATCAACGCCACATTTTGTAAACTTATCATGTATGAACCTTGAATCATCAAGTAACGGATCACGATCACCAACCTGTTTTTTTTTGATGAGAACAAATTTGGTGGATAAAAAAAAAAGGGAAATCTATCATTGTTAATGTGCGCTTACATATAACAAGCAAGGCGGAAATTGTTTGATTATATCATCTGAAGCATCATATGGAGAATAATCGGTTCTCTTGGTCTTTTAAAGAAGGGTAAACAGTCAGTATGTGTAAAACAAGAAAAAAGAGTTTTGCATGTGTCAGGACATACCTTCTTCAATCCTTCCTTCACTGCTACCTTACCCATATCTAGTATTTGTTTTGGTAGCAATACATCATTAGAAAATCGCTTGTGCGAAGGAAACTCAGGTCCCGCAGACCAAATATACGTAAACAAACAGCCGTCAGGAGCTCTATTGTTCTCCATTATCGCCTACAAAAAGGCTATCAGCTTCGCTTCTAATAGGAAAAATCTGTTCGAAGACCACGTACCCTAACAGTAACCGAAGCAGCTATAGCTGCGCCAGCACTATCTCCAGTGATGACTATCTTTTTTGTAGATATACCTACAAGACTGTTAAAAATATCGTGCAATAAATAAGAAGCAAATCCCTACCATGTTCAGATCCATGAGCTAGGAGCCATTTATAGACTGTCCAACAATCATCAACACCTGAAAATAATAAGTCACGTGTCAATGTGGAAGCAAAACAAGGTCACGTGCATGTTGGGTATGCTACTTCAGGAGCGAGTCTGTAGTCTATTGATAGTACTGGTAGGTTTGTATGGCTTGCAAGTGTTCGGATATGATCTTCATGAGCTTTTGTGAAAACACGAGTTAAATGTGAGCTTCTTTATCGCTAACTTACTTTTAGTTGAGCAAGCGACCATACCGCCACCGTGTATATAAAGAATACATCCAGGTCCATCAGCAGAAGGCTTTTTCTTTGAGAATACATGAACCTTAGGTGCGAAAACGTAAGAACTTGTTCACAGCTTTTTACTACTTTTGTGACAAAGAAAGCAATTCCAAAAATGGATTTAAACTATCTCTTGTGCGTACTGGTGTCTTTAATGATTTGTCGGCGTCATCTGTTATGTGTATAGTCTTAACATGAGCCATAGAAGGACTCTCCATACCAAAGATGAAATGAAGTAACGGATGATCTTCTCCGAGGTTGAAAAAGTTCCTCATTTTTTTAGGGTTATCTATAGCCTTAACATACGCTTGACGCTAGTTTTAAGGTTATTCAAGGTAAATAGAATCACGGATAAACGGATTAGCCGCATTTACATGAAAATGGAAATAAAACACGAACCTGTGGTTCTATACGCCAAAAGAATATCAAGTTGTACAGTGTAACGACTAATAACAAGAATTCACGCAGTATTACGTTAGAAATGCTGTTTCCATCAATCATTGTTGATGCCACTTGCATAGTAGATCCCAGAGTGAGCGCAAACCGCATACGAGACGAATACTAAGCGAATGTCACTAAAACGTAATTTAAAACCGTTTAAAAGCGTACTCCTGCCCATATATCCTTAACGGACTCTTCTTTTACGTTAAAATCGGTGTAGCTCATCACTGCTGATAGCCACAAATGTGTTTGAAAGGTGAGAAACGTACTGACTCGGAACTCCAAAAAAATCCGCTTGAGTTGCTTATTTATCTCAACCCATGCGTTCAATCCAAGCTAATAAACATATTCTAATGGTATCTACCAGATGCGGGCTATCCTAGAACTAACAGCAGCGTCAGGACTGTTTTTCGTAAAAGTGCATTGTACGCTCTTCACGGCTTTTACAGTCTACTGTTATGCGATACAGACATCATAACGGGATACAAGCACTCAATAAAACGACAAGAAATCAAGATGGTAATAAATCACGTGCACATTCTAGCGGAAGCGTTTTGACGCCATCAAAATCTCAACAAACAGGCGTCACAACACAAGAGTTAGTATGTACAGGTAAGCATTGTATAATGTTGGTGTAATTCTATTTGTTTACGCCGTTAGTGATACCAATAGCCTGTTATCAATGCCTCTAGAGCTATTAGAACATATTTATAACCTTGAAAATGAAACTCGGCAAAAATGGCCACTGTTGTGTAAAGGATTTGCTCTATGCTCAAGATTCGATGGTACGCTTAGAAAAAGGGGTAACTGGTTTCGGTGGTACGTCAAGTTTCGTTATCGACACTCAAATTTGAAGCTCTCGCGCACGTGCGCGATTGAATAAACGTATAAACTCGTTAAGAAAATCTTAGGTACAAAACAGGAGAAAAAAGTAAAGTTTGTTATTTTTCCAATGGTGAGAAGACTGGTTCTTCAAACGGTTGGTATAAGAATGGCCGAAAACAATCTGAGCGTAATTATATTAATAACATGAAGGAGGGTAAGGTAAAGAAGTGGTATTCTGGTGGCGAACTTAGGTTTGTTGGAACTTACAACAAAAATGTACCTCACGGCACTTGTACTTGGTGGCATGATAATGGAAAGGTAGAGAGGATTGCTACATATGTTCGTGGGAAGCTACATGGTGTAAGCATAGTGTGTAATGCAGATTCACCACTTGCTACTAAATGTTATTACAAAAATGGTGTTAGAGGTGAAATGAAAGTAACTTTTTGGCCTTCACGTGCTTCATTGAGTAATTTACATTGACTTCACCTTTTTCGTTTACAAAGTAATCAATACCCAGCTTGTACATAACGTATTTTATACTGAGAAGACACTTGAACGTAGCCTATGGTTACCAAGTTGTTGTTCCCAGTATATGTACGAATTAATAAAGTAAGTTGTATCAGCTAGCAGTACAACAATCTTTTCATGAACAAATGTAACAGATGATTGGGTTGCTGTACTTGCAGGTGTTAAAACATAAATCTGTCTTGTTGTAGTAGCTCCCATGACTGTTGTGGTATTACTGGGGCCTGTATGGAAAAACTTGAGCCAAAAGTGTTTTATTAAAACTATTATTGAGTGACAAAAATAAATAACGAAAGGATAATTTTTGAAAGGCCACCAATGAGTGGATTTTACGAAGTCTCTTTACATGTGTGCGAAAATACAGAGCTATTTATTATCTTTTATTCTTCCAATGCGACTTCAACTACTGCTGCAGCAGCGTTGTTTGTTGGCCTTGTTGAGTACGGGAATAACCACGTTGGTTTCAATACAATACCAACGATAATAAGAACTATAGCAATCACAACCACAACGCCAATAACGCTTCCAATGATAACGGCAGAATTGCTACTACTGAAGCTACTAGTATCGGAACAACCATCAGATGTTATGACAAGATTTAAGCTGTTACCACCATCAACTTAAACAACACGTGTGAGTACCAATAAACAAACTACAATTACGTGTACCTGAAACAAGACTTGCTTCTCGGCAATCCTCGTTTTTGAACTTCACTTTGGGCACTTCCTTTATAACACAGTCCGTCGCTTGTGTCTCAATAAACGTAGAATTTTCTGGAATATCTATATCATTATCGAGAGATATAGTGCCTCCTATTTCGAAGAATAAGTTGAGACAAGTAAATATCTAAACATCATGCTATTTTTTACCTTCCAAAGTAGGACATTGAGTAATTGTAAATTTGACTTCTCCATTAACCTCTAGTGTGCTGTTTTCGTTAAAAATAACACCACCTATAGTATGAAGTTATTTAATAGATATAAAAGTACAAAAGCACAGTCATATGAAACACTTTTATACTTTCACTGAAAGTAAGAAAATATACGTTCATTTCCGCAATAGCTCTACTAGTTGTTTTCATATGACTGTCTATTCAATAATAAATAAAGTGTTTGGTACCATCGATGATCATATTAGTAGTATCCATTTCCAAATCTTTAGGTATAACAAGGTCACCAAACAGATGACAAATATTACCACCCAATATATTTTCACAAGAGCAATTGTTGAAAAAACCAGGAAATATTTTAGATAAGTTTGAACATATTACATCTAAAGGTGGAAGCGGCGGTATTGGAAACGAAAGCGGCGGTATTGAAAACGGCGGTATTGAAAATGTACTTGGCGCTACAGGAGATGGAAGCATCGATGTGTTTCTAGCGTATAAATCAGGACCAGAAGAATACCATATTGTGTCATTGGGACCATAGTCTGCTGTTGGTAGATTCAAAAAATTTCTGCCGGCAGAAAAAAAATTGAATAAATCACCTAGTAGCTGGTTTAGGATGATGGGTACGTTTTATGAACAATCAGTTACCTGAGGTATTAAAGAGTAATACTGCCGGTAAAGGACCATTGAAATATCTGGTTACAAATAGCGTATCACTGCTGTATCTTATATTACCTACCAATCCTTCTATTTTACTCTCTTCTACGATTGTAGTTCCCTGGTTCCCATCTAAAGTAAATGGTCAAAAAAAGTACCTTGGAATTGTGTACTTTGTTTTATGACTTCGCCTCTGCGTCCATATAATAATTCTTCTTCTGACTGGTAAGAGCAACCCTACATCCAAATTATTACGTCAATTATTAGATAATGGACTATTACCTGTGAAGAACCTGTACCATCGTTGGAAATCGAAGAGTTAAAAGTTGGGATTGTAAGGTGGCCCTTAAAATCGAAAACGAAAACATTTGCGTTTGTTGAAACCGCCATACTTTCTTTAGAAGGACTCATACACAAGTGTTTACCGCGACCCAGTGACGAGGACATGCTATTACTAGGATTTTCGGTTACGTTAAACCCTTGGAAGTATACAAATGATTCATTGACAATCTTGAATACTTGCTAATAAGAGATTAAATAACGTTACTAGTAGTAGTCGTACAATGTCATTACTAGCACAACTTGTCATATATACGAAATCAGTTCGAACCGCTAGAGCTATTGACAGTGTTAAAAGAGCGCAAAATTTGTAAGACTCACAGTGGGATGTGTGTTTACACTCAGTAATATTCGTATAAAAAAGTACATCTCCTAAAACGTTTTAGTAAGGTCGAATGATCAATAAGTTACGTACCTTCAGTGGTAGTGGAAAACAGTTTGTCCGATGCAACAATAAGCAAGTTACCATTTTCGAGCCATAAGAAATCATCTATATCTCCATGTGGGAGTGAAATTCTTGTGTCTAGGCAAGTGTAAAAATAAAACAACTGACTAAATATAAAAAAAAAATCAATAAATCTGTGCTGGGCGAGTAAAGATTTTTTTAAATCGTCCCAAAAAGAGAGCCCTTAAATCAACAATAATATGGTGTGGCTAAAAAAGGCTTTTTTGAAAATTAATGAGTTGTTTTGGCTCAAAATTCTCGCAAACGCGAAAATGTACAAGCTTCCTGTACTTTTATGGTTAAATTATATCCTCGGGCGGATAGTAGTTAATATTAATGTCGTACCCGAAAGAGACAGTTCCACGCATAGAATGACCACCAATAAAATGTACTTGATAATCATTTGTCGCTTAGGCTTGTATCACGTTTATTTTGGAGAAACAATGAACTTTCGGAAAAACTATTCGGATAACTCACACAATAAATCCAATAAATCTATAAAACGGGCTCAACAGAAATAGTTAAACTTGTTTTCTCGTTTGTGTTTTTTCTAAATATCAGAAAAATCAACGCGTTTTATCTACTTAATATTTCTTGTACAAATGCCAAATATGTTGCGAGAATTTCTCCGCTTTGGGTAGTTATGGATTGGATATTCAAACAAGTGAATCTTTTTGTCCAATAAGATTCAGATTAGGTCATAAGATTAGTACCAAATAGAGCTTGGATTTGTTTTTTGTTATACCAATGTACAACGACTTTTCTGGATGGGAGCAGGTGATGGTATTTCCATTACTTTTCGAATCTCTCGTACAAGTTGATAAAAAGATTGTTCCACATTTATACGTTTTTTAGCTGATGCTTCCAAAAAACCAGTTCCATGTTTTTCTGCAAACTCAAGTCCTTCTCCCGTACTAACTTGTCTTTGTTCATCGCAATAATCTTGTTTATTACCTACCAACATGCAGCCAAATGGCTCTCCATTCTTGGCTCTGAACGCAGTTAGTGTTGAAATCTTGTCAGTAAGTATAAACAATTTTGAAAATTATTGTTTTGTTGGCTTTCCTAACTGCACGTATGACTTACGTTCCTATACGGCTTCTACAAGAAAGGTATGCAATATAAGTACTCTGATATGATTGATACGGGTAACAATACGTACTCTGAGGTCCGTACGGAACAAAAGCACAGACAGTAGAAATCCGATAATAAAATCAAAAAACGTTTTTGTTTTTTTTTCTGACACGTGGTCCTAACGTACGTTTTCGCTCTGTTGAAAAACTCTGGTATCAACTCAAAAGATGCACGGCTTGAAATTGAATAAACAAGCAAAAATCCCCAGGCTGCTTTCATGTACTACAAAAAGTTAGTTGAGGTGTTTGTAGCGTATCAAGTATCGCACACAGGCTCACGCAGTGCAGAAGAGTCGCCTCCTCCTGCTGTATCTAGAATATCCATAACAAGCACTTGATCATCAACAATGCTTCCTTTACGGAACCTAAAGGCGGTGTAACTATTCGTTTAGTGACAAAAAAAGCAATTGGCAATTGAATAGCTAGAACGCATTATACCGCGTACAAGTCTTCTATTGTGGGGTCATATTCGTCATTGAACTGGTTTGCCACAAACTGCAGTACAAGCGCCGATTTTCCAACTCCAACATCTCCCAACACTACTACTTTGTGTTCTGTCATCAGTTTCTTCGGTTCAAATGCTAAAATGGTTGTTTATAAGGAAACTACAAATAGATTTCAATGAACTGTCCTTAGTAATCACGTGCGTATGTCAACGAGATTGAAATTCGCTAAAATGAAAATGATAATCTGCGCTCATAGGCTAGAGCTCCACTTTGGTTATGTAAAAGTTTTGCCTTTGGTGGAACATCATTTAAACAGTCAAAGTATTAAAGCATGCATTGATGGCAAAATAAAATGGCAAATCTAAATCCTGAGAATGGACAACTTGCAGACCATATGGGTTGATGACAAACAAAACGTTGAAGTAAAGTGGTATGTCAAACTGTTTATCAATGTAATCAATGGAAAAAAACTTGTTAGGCTTTGTGCTAAACATTTTATTGTAGCATTTGCTAAAGCGCTTTGTCACCATTTTACTTGACGTGTGACTGTATAGTATTGTAAAAAATGTGCATTTAGCTTTGGTTTAGGTACGATTTTATCAATAACCTGTAAAGTTCATTAGAGAAACAAACAAGTGAGCGACAAAAACTTACCTTCTGCATTACATTACCACACTTGCTTGTAGCATGGACTGTCACAATGTGATCAAATGAAGTTGTACCAATATTAACCAATACAACTGGTATACCTCTCTCTAATGCCTTTTCTGGTAGTCTGTTTGCTGGTGAAACCAGAAGAGATGAGCCCTATTTAACAAACAAAAGTCAGAGGTCAAGTAAAACAACAGTGTTGCATACCATGACAATCATCAAGTCAGTCTCTTCTGCAGCCTTAAACGCATTCTTAATATTCTCAGGCTTCAAGTTCTGACCCTATAGATCAAGTAAGTAAAGAGAGCTCATGAATAAATCAACTTACAAATGAGATTGTATCTGGCTTCATAATACCGCCACAATCACAAGCTATTTTATCATACTCTTCAGCAAAAATATATGGTTCCAATGTTTTTGTAGATACTCTATATCCTATTGTCTTGTAAGTAAATCAAAACAAACCCAAAGGGACTCGGCAGCTATAACCAAAACTTACCACAGGTCAAGCATGACACTGTTCTTGTTGTGCCATGAAGCTCAATTAACTTTTCTGCTGGTACTCCAGCATCTCCATGAAGGCCATCAATATTCTGTTGGGTAATTAACTCAACGTAAAAAAGCTATTAATCACGTGCCTGGGTGATAACAGTATGAAGTTTACCCATATCACAGATTTCTTTAAAAAATGTATGTGCAGGATTAGGTTTTGCTATTGAAACCAATGGATGAAAGTCAGCATACATCTTCCAGTACTTTTTTCTAGCTTCCTGATCGTTTCTGAATTTATCATAGTTTGCAACTTCAGTCGGGTCATATCTAGGCAATAGGTAAGCAACAAAGCTACGTGTTTTTTGAGTTCAACCAAAGAGGCAAACAACTTGTGACTCATTCGTTTTAAAACACGTGAAACAAAAAGTTACCTATCCCAAATGTTGTTGGTTGCTCCTGGAGTCCTGTACGCTGGCACCCCAGACTCTTCGTTTGTGTCAGAATTATAATGTTTAAATAGAAGTAAGACTTACCTGTTGATACGCCTGCACCAGTAAATCCTACAATCTTAGATGCTTTCTTGACAAGTTTTGCAATAACTTCCGCTGCCTCCATTGGATCAGAAATAGTTATTGTCTTTATTTTTGCAACATAAGGAATCCCAAGATCACGGCATTCCTCAACTGTACGTTTGCGCTCTTCAATTGAAACAAGCTGAGATGTATCATCTTGAAACAAAAATATCAGAAATCACATGCAACCAAGCTGGTTTTCGGGCTGATGAACATACTGTTGAAAGTTTCGATATCTGAGATTCCCAACGGATCATCAATAACAATTGTCAACGCTTGGTCACCGCAAATAGTCTACAATATTCTTGAGATTATGCATATATTTATAAACCAGTCAATCCTCAGAGGATTGAGATGATGGTTTTTGTTCGCACGTTTTCCAGTTTAGACAATAATTTCGTAAACTTTGCTACATGTGCGGGCTGTGTAAAGTACTTTGACGACTTTTTAAGATCATCATATATCTCCTGTAAAATATCTCTTACAGTCGCAAATCTGGCTTTGCCTTCGGGTACCTAAACCGGATTTAGAAAGTAATTTCAGTGAATTACAAAATAATTATTGCTAAGTTTTACATGCTCTAAAACGGTTTGCGTTTCCCTAGTTAATTACTAGACGTAGTTTAAAGATGTCCTTGGCAATAACACAAACATTTAAAGGCCATAGAACTAAAAATAGGCCAACGTACGTCTATATCTACACTAGGTATCCTGATAGAAGCTGTATCAGATTTAAAGCAGTTTCTCGACAAATCACGATCTCCATCAACCAATAATGATATTCTCTTACCTATCGCGTGTTTAGAACGCTGCGTAACGTATACAAGTATATTACCATAGTCAGGGTATTTTTTTGCTGCTATAACCTCCAACGACTCAAAATACAACGGATCAATGTTCATTTCGTTCGTATGTTGTATGTTTTGAATGTGGAGTAGCTTATTAGCATAACAGAGCTAAGTTTGCCAAACATCAGAAAAATAGCCGAAAACTTCAACAAAGGCATGAATAAATGTGCAGTTCACAAGTTCACTTAGTCCAATCAACAAGACCTTGCGAGTACGTTGTTTTCTGCTTACTTTTTTAACCATGTTGCAACTCTTTGATACACTCACAAAGAGTATCTTGACGTTGAGTTAATGGTTACTTAGCTGGCCAAAGTCACTGTCAGATACTCGCAAATCCAAGCCTTCAAGCGTTATGAAGACGGTCAACGCCTCAAGAATGAAAAATGTTATGCTGTAGTTGCAACAGCTGAAAAAAAAATGCAGTTCAAACACTGAGCTCTACAGGCGACTTTAAGTTCACAGTTTAAGCGATATGTTTTTTCTTAATAGTCAGTTGTGCCATTACAACAGCCGTTAAAACCAACCAATGACCACTGACGTGGATGTGAGCAATATAGGTATTAATATACACTAACATTGGTTAGAATTTGGTGCACCTCGCATATTTGCAGCAATTAGCCTGTAGACGCCTACAAACTCTATTTTTGTCGCGATGGAAACTATTAGAGGGTGTAAAATGGGCTGACGGTAGAAATTCGTTTAAAAGTAAATACTCATCTGTGTACGCGTCACTGGGTAGAAGTGCGAAGCAACACATACAAGATGGTACATAACATTCAGCCTGTCACAGTTTAATAAGCGGAAACAGGAAATACAGCGAGCTGGGACATTCCAATGTTATGTACATTGCTTTCAAAGCGAGAACTATGGTCTCAACGTTGTTTAAACGAGTTCAATTCTGATTTGGGCGGAATAGACTCTGTACGTTTGCATTCTTTACTGTAGGCATCTAATACGCGCACAAGGTGCGTGAAGGACGTAATAAGATTGCTCACTTGGGATCAGTCCTGTCGCAAGACCAGTTTCAAAAAATATGGAACGAAATGTCAAGCGCTCTCGTTACCATTGGTGTTTCTCAACAAGATATCGATTCCATACTTAAATCTAGTATGTAAACTACATTGTACGTTGTTCTTAATTGGACTAGAGGATGATGATGTCCCGGAAAAACCCAAACAAAATGCTGAAGAACTTAAAAAACAAGGAAATATCGCTTTTGGGAAAGGAAAATTGATTGATGCTATTAAGTTCTATACCGCAGCTATTAGGCTACAAGATGATCTACCATTAACGCAACTTGCTGTTATTTACTCAAACAGGCAAGCTTGTGGTGGTTGTTCGAGAAACAAAAGCTAACAAAAAGATTTTAGGAGCGCAGCGTATCTTAACCTCAAGCAATATGAGCAAGCTTTGACTGATGCAAAAGTTGCTTGTAACCTAAGACCAAGGTGGGTAAAAGCTAAGATAAGAAAAGGACTTGCATACAGAGAGTTGAACCAGCATAGTAAAGCAATCAAAGGTGACCTTTGACTTCCACACGTTTTGCTTTTAACAATTGCTCAAAAAAAGTACATAACGAAGTTTATACTCTTTAGCTTTTGATTATGCTCTACTACTTGGTCCAGACGCTACAGTAAAGAACCAAATAATCAAGCACAAAGAAAAGTGTGTATACCATCAACAAAAACACGCACGTTATGATCAATTTACTGAGACAACTTGGCAAGAAGACAAACAAAGAGTAAGACTTGAAGAAAAACCTGTACATTTTAAGTCACTCTCCACTTTTAGGTTAAGGAGACTTCAGGCTTTAACGTTCCTGCACCAGACCTAAAGAACCTTCCAGGAGCACAACGTCATAATTTTTTGGGATTTCTTCATCGAGACGGTGCTGTACGTGCAATTTATTGAGTCAATTACCTTCAATTCTGACTTGTATTTGTAGGAAGGCTACGAGCAAGATTATAAAACTACAGCTGCTGAATTTAAACGAGGAGGTGAGCTGGGAAGTGCAGAATCATTATATCAGCTTGTACGTGTTTATTAACGCTCATACAATGATCGGTTCCTTTTAATGATACCTCTGAAGGCGCTACTGTATAGAAAAGGTCTTGGCGTAGAACAAGACTTTAAGAAGTCGTTTGATTGTCTTGTTCAGTCTCTACAAATCGCTGAAGATCTTCCGGAAGGAGATGAAAGAAATGAAGCTGTAGGAAGAGCTTCACATGCACTTGGTTTGTGCTATGAAAATGGTGTTGGTGTAGAGGCTGATGTGATGAGATCAGTCGCGCACTACCAACTTGGTGTTGCAGTAAAATATTACCGTAAGCAAGATTTAATACGGAGAACTTTGTGTTGTTTTTGTTCTTACTATTATTCAGCGTCTTATAATAACCTTGGGATTCTACATCAGTACGGCAATCTATATGTTAAACGTGATGAGAAAAAGGCTTTTGACTTGTTCATGACAGCTGCTAAAGAGAGTACGCCGATAGTAATATTTCTGTGCCATGTGCACTCCCCAACTGCTCGGAAAACTTTGACCCGTGTGATATTAAAATACTGATTGTGTTAAGGTAAGGAAGGCTTATGCATGGTTAATTTGGCTCGGTGCTATGTTAATGGTACTGGTGTTGAAAGAAGTGCCAAGAAGGCAAAACTTTGGTATGAGCATGCATCAGATGCTGGATTCCTTCCAGCTGAGAAAGAAATGATTCAATGCGATATTGATCAACGTATTGCTGAGGAAGAAGCTAATGAACAAAAACTACGGATGCAAGAACGTAGGCTTGGTATAAAGCCAAAAAGCACAGACACAATAGTACAAAGAACTGAGAGAATCATTCAAAGACAAATGGAAGGTATGAACTTATCTGGTGGAGAAGAGACATCCAAGGTTTTAACAGAATTACTCAAACAAAGTGGCCAAAAGATAGCTCCTATTAAACAAAAGCTTGGAACATCTGGATTCAACACAAAAGTACGAAGAACGTTTTTGTTTAATAGTTTTTTTGTGTGTGCTCGATTTAAGAACGTTAAATAAGCAGTATTATTCATTCTAACAGTGGTCTTTCTCGCCATCAGTAAGCGATAAATCAGTTATATTACATACATTACATACGTTAAAACGCTCTTACCGCAAGGGAAGAGTGTAGGTAGTATATCGCTGCTGATGGTGGGGAAGAGCACTATTGATTACTGAACTTTTTTCGATCCTTCCAGTTCTTGACCATTTTCTGGATTTAAGCCACTTGTTGCTCACTTTATTGTGATTAGGATCTTGAACAATATCGCAAGGTATCACCTGTTGGTGAAAAATTTTATAAAGCGATTGATTATCTGGAGAAGGGTCGTGTTGAGTTAAGTCAAGGTCAGTATGAAGAAGCAATCGCTCATTTTGCTTTTGCACTTCGTGTTGATACTATTTGTCTTGAACTGTACCCACAGAATATGATGCGTTTATATGAAGTTGTTAGACAAGCAAAATTCAACAATAACGTGGATGCAATGGTACTGAAGTGCGTGGCTTTCTTCTTCTTTTTTTTTTTCATCGAAACTTTTTTTTCTGTTTTTACAACCTTGTGCTGTCCTCAACTTTAAACTTTATACATACTCCTATTTTGGGTTAATATTTATCTAGTACATATATTACATTTGTGGCAAGCAAAAACTGGCCATTAACAATACGTTATGCTACATCTTGTCATGGTACACATTTTTACAATCGTTTATCAAAGTTTAAGGGTTTTTTTCTTTTCTTCATTCTAACTCTCTTTAAGAGGCACATCCTGAGGAGCAATTCTTTGCTTTGTTTATTGCTACAGCATATTTGTTTCAAAAAGAGAGCGAAAAGATGCGTAGGTGGTCACACTCTGTTCTACAAGTACGCTATGCAACTTTTGTACAAAATCCAAACTTAAAGCTCCTCTCCGTCATATTTCACTAGCACTGTGCTCTTACAGTTTTTGTAAATTAAAAGCGAACTTTAAAATACTAATTATTATTTAGAGTCATCCACAAAGGACTGACCTACTTCGGAATAGAGGAAAGGCATGCTTTGATTTATCACAAACATGTTCAAACAAAAAAAAACAACGAGAACTTCTCATGGCAGCACGTGAAGATTATATAAAATTTATAGATAGTTTAGAATACTATTCACGTGTATACCCAGATGGTATGGAACAGAAACTTTATATTAACTCATTTCTATTACTCAATCATTTCGTTGCAACGTTATTCATTGAATGCAACTTCTTTTCTTTTTTTGGACATCATTGGAGCTCTGTTGAGTGCTAACTCTTTTTATTTAGCTAACTATGATCTCGGACTCATTGAAATAAAGCTTGGTAATAATAAACGTGCACAAGAGCTTCTGGATATCGGACACGATGCCGAGGAACACATGTTTCCATTCTGGCCAAGTATTGCAGATTATCCACCAAAGAAGTTGCTAGAAGTATCCTTGTCAATGGCAAAACAAACAGGAGGGAAAACTAGTGTACGTTGATAAATTTCAGTGTTTACAAGCATTCAACAAGCAAAAACATACCAATCCAAGTCTTGGACTGTACACACGTTTACAGGGTAAACCAAGGATCTCAGATCTCGTGTTGATGTCTTTATTAAGCAATGCTTTCCATACAACACAAATAGACTCTATTTCGTGTAATTGTATTTTACTTACTGTTATCATCTTTAGGACCCTTTCAGTGTCTTACCAAAAGCTGAAACAGTTCCAGGTGGTTCATTTAATGAGCCTAAAGCTGAAGATGAGATTTTCGCTCCAGTAGCAACACGTAAGATTAGTCATTTCTAGTCACTTGGATGAACTTTACTTATTTTTAACAAAAGCGACTCTACTTAACCAGATTTTGAACGAATTTGCTCAACTGGAAAGACAGCTATCAGCAGGACATAATTATATGAAAAGAAGCAACTTTCAACCTCGGCTAGGTGTACGTAAGCTTGCTCTCCAAAAGAACTTTTCTCGAAAAAAACCCAAAAAACTAACATGTTGTCTGGCTACTACTGTTACTTACTGTTTCTTTTTCAAGGTAAGTACCGGAAGACCAAATTATAAGATGGATACTCTAATATTTCTTAATGAAATATCTCCTCATCACGACAAGAAATACCCAAAACGGTAATAAAATCTGACAACACAAAAAACATAAAAATCCAAAACCCAATTGATTCTGCTCACAACCTATTCAGTACCAATAGTACATGATGTAAAATTTATAGAGGGGATATAATATTAGTATTTACTGTTAATATTATTCCCTTCACATCGTTGCTGCTTGTGGTATTTGGATTTTGGTTTAGCCTGAATCTATTTTTGGAAGAAATTCAAAAATGTCAATTTCTCTCTAACTTATTATTAGTTATCTTCGTCTAGAACTTCTATCTACTGGTGTATATGCTAGTGGAATACATACATGTGCAAAAGACCAAAACGGAAATATCACAAGAGTCTCAATATATAACTTTACAGATGACAAAAACAAGATTGAAAGTTACTTTAAACCAGGTCAGAGAATAAAGATTTATCACCCATACCATCGAATAGGAATGGGAGGACAAGCAACAATACGGTATGTTTATATTCAACCTATAAAAACTATTACAGACAGAGAGACATGTCTGAAAAATGGCAGTTGTAGTTTTTCTTATTTCTTTCTGTTTTTTGTTTTCGTTTTGAAACTAAGTTGTGATGCCTAGTGTCGATGATATGCGATTGTTGGTTTGGGAAAATAAACCTGGAAATAAGGTATTCAGAGGCGGTAAAGGGAAGAAAAATAATAAGAAGAAAAGAGCAAGGAATAGAAACAGATAATAACTGAGAAATAAGTGACTTTACTGTGGACAAAACTACATCCTAGTACTTTTATAATAACATATGACATAAATTAAAACTGTTTTTTGAATAAAACATACAGCCAGTTGTACATAAAGTTACAATTTTACATTCAAAGTACAAGTGATAGACTGTTTTGAGCTCAAAAAACTTGGTTGTTTTTTTTAATTTCATACTTTGAAGAAGACAAGATCTTGGTTTGTTGTTTGTTTTTTGGTGAGTTCTACTTTGAAACACGAATCTGGAAAGGACTTCCTTCTACAGGCTTACCAGCAACGCTTATAATCGCAAAATATAACCCAGGCGTATCTGGCGTATACTCAACAAGAAAGTAATCCGTTTCCTCTAGTTTCGCTAGCCTCGCTTTAGGTTGACGTGGACCTGCATAATACAATTAAAAAAACATGCCAATTATATACAGCTTTTGACATTTTGAAAAGCACTTTACAACTGTTGTTTTAGAAATAAATAAAATAGTTGTTTTAACAGCGAAAGGGTCCTCTCGATTGCTTCGTCAAAAGTAGCTCTAAAGTTTCAAGTGTCTGTTTCAAAAAGCACCCAACAAAAACACCAGGTAGGTGATGAATTGAGTTTTTTTCTTCTTTTATAAAACGGCAAAGACACGTGCGATTTAAAAAAAATGAAGTAAATTTTAAAACTGCTTTCTTTTACCTTTAAATACAACCCCAATGCTTTTAAACTTTGTTGTAGGCGAGTAAGGCATTATTTTTATTGTTGCTTTTTGTCCTACAGTTGCTTTTGATAAACCATCTCCAGAGCATGTACCACCTTCGAAAATAAGTAAAAACAACATATTCCGATAAGACTTTAATTATTACCTGGTCTAACTTGTGTGGATTGACCTCCGGAGATGTCAAAATCATCTAGTTCGCTATCAAGGTCTGAGAAATCCATTTCTAACGATTGTTTATGCGGTTTGTTTCACGTGTTGATTAAGTGAGTACAAATGGATATAAAGTCAACAAAGGCGGTTAAAATGATTACAACAATTGTTAGCAATTATCCATCAACATCTCAACAGCGTGTTGTCCTAAAATTAAACGGAAATCTTTGCCTGCTTGTTAGATAGCTTTCAAAAATACTATACGCAAACCGCTCTAGAACATAAACCAACTGATGAAGTTACACCACGCAATGCAGTAGCACTAAAGAAGGGCCACTTTACAGTCAAACTTTACTTTTTGTTCAAACTCTCCGAGAGGTTCTTAACTAAAACATAGTTTCAACTACTATGTAAAACCTCAAGATACGCCGGCGTAGTAGTGGGTTTTTATGGGGTTTTAAAGGAATTTTTTATTTTCGTTTTTTTTTTGGTTTTCAACGCGACTTCCTAGCGCATGTGGTGGTTCAAAACTTTCAAATTTTGGAGATGTAGTTGGTTATTGTTATATCCCAACGTTATAGCCATATTTATCTCGTTTATTCTGGAGTAGCAATTTTCTTTTGCATTGCATCTCTTCCTGCCTTCAACAAGTCCTTAATCTCCTTATTTTCCTCAGCCTGAAGGGTGTAAGAAACGCAGTTTGTAGATGAAATCAACAACAAAATTCTTTGTTTGAGAAAAAACCGCTTTTCTTTTTGTTCTTATCTCACGCTATAGCGTAGAGTAATATAAACAAAGTAGAACAATTTTTTTTTTTTGACAAAAAGCGTTGTTTGCGCACCATTGCTTGTTTTACTTCATAAACCTCGTCAAATCGTGAAGACTTTACAAGAGTAATGACAATTTTTGGTTTTTGACCTGCTCTCTCGTGTACTCGTGCCATGGATGTTTCTATTGCTGCGTAGTTAAGGTAAATAAATAGCGTATGTCGTTATTAAATAGCGAATTGGAAGGATACATTTAATCTCTGCCACGCCTTGATTTTTAAGCATCTCAGCAGCGGTGACTACGGTTGTTACAGCTAAAACGAGCGTATAAGTATGATATTGACGTGTTTGATGGAATTTTTGGCGGTGTTGAACTTTGAGTGCAAGGAAACCGCGTGAAAATGGCGAATTTGGTATTAATGCGGTTTGGAGCACATCATACGAGTAGCCATATTAAATTTAAGGCAAAGTTAACATACCAATGCCTAGACCACTCAATTGTACTTCTTCGTTCACTTTTAATTGCCTTGTTACGTTATCAACGTAGCGCACTGGTGGTGTTGCACCAGCAACTCTAACAACTTTTGGCCCTTCTGCTTCTTTGTTTTTTTGCTCCTCTACTACTGGGGTGTCTTCCTGTTTAGTTTCTGGGACTTGTTCTGGGTTTGCCTCTGCCATCTGTGGTTATTCCTTTTATTTCTTTATTCTGATGGCGCTTTTTGCGGGTCTTTGAGATACTGCACAATGATTTTTGTTTGCCTAAAAGACTTTTTTTTTTTCGCCTGGTTGTCCTTTTTCTTTCGTGTGAAAAATGTCGCGATGCTTCATTCGTAACGCAGAGCGCCAATTAACCTTTACATAGCGTGTTTTCGAGTACTTTTTAATTTATGATTTTTTTTTTTTACAAAGAACAGTACAAGTCGTAGTATCTACCTCGCGCGTTTATATGAAGACAATCAAGGTAATTCTACCCTCAATTAGTTCAGGAATACGCGTATTTGGCGTTACTTTGAATATTTAGGGTCCAGGTGGTACAAATTAGTGACCGGCATGCTCTATCTGATGATGGTCGTGGCCGTGGTGGTGTTTTGGATAGAAATAGTTCCAGCTCTTCTCGACAGTAACGTACACTACAAATACAGCAAGGGCTGACCGAAATCCAGGTAGAACTGTCTTGAGGTTGAATTTAAGTTGTACATCAGGATGGTTTTGGTAGCGCCAGTAACGTTCAAACATGGTGGTTGTTATATCGCGGCTTGTGTCCCACTGGAAGTGGTTTGACGCTCTTTTTTTTTTGCTGTTTTTTTTTACGCTTCAAGGAAGCAGTGACTAGTTGCAAATGTGTTGAATCCTACCATACATCACGTAGGTAAACAAACGTGCAACGTTCTGGCAGTCAATAATGACAGCACTCCTTCATATACGCGTCGAGCTTGAGTCGGTGTTCGCTGCGTTAACGTGCATGGCATATGGAGCACTTGTGCGACGATACTGGGTCGTCACTTTTAATTTTTTAGCGCTATTTTTTAAACGCAATTCATGGAAAGCAATACGTGTGATTACACTGTAACTTTTAATAGCACTAGTTTGACGTTTTCTACGCCGCTACAACTTGATGACATTACAAAAGCGTTTGACTGCCCACCTGAGCATGTGTTAATAGATGACAAGTATGATATACACGATATAGCTACACCTGAGAACGGTCCCTTCCATTTGGTGCATGTCACAATCCAGGATGAACTGAAAACGCTCTACAACAAACCGCAGGACGATAGGTTTACTCTGAACGCTAAATTAGCGAATTTGGATATAAACGACGCAAACAAAGGGTTTCCAAAGACTTTAGTGGCTTCAACTGTCACAAAAACGTCCCAGATACCTAAAGCTAGATTTAAACCGGGTTCAGGTACCTCTATCGCTCCTTCTGGAACATCCATCTCAAAAAATTGTTAGTTGCCCTCCGAGAGATCAGACGATATGTCAAAACTACAAACCTTGAGATGAGAAAGCTTCCCTTCCAGAGATTAGTTCGTGAGATAGCTCAGGATCTAGGATTTCAAGGTGCCTTTCAAGCATCAGCAATGGCAGCTTTACAAGAAGCATCCGAAGCGTACCTCATCAAGTTCTTCGAAGTTGCGCACAACCTCACCGTTGTGGATAAAACTGTTACACTGACTCCCAAACATTTACGTCTTGCACGTGTTGTACTGCATGGAAGACCTAAACAACGCTGAATCTTTTCTTTTCTTTTTTTTCCTCTGAAGCAAGCCTTGTAGTTAACCTTTCATTGTTATTGCTGCAACTCCAATAAAAAAACAAAACTGTTTTTTACAGCACCACGTGATTTTTAATTGAAGTTCGTTTGCAAAACCTCCAAAAAAACCGAGTCTGTTTCGCGTTTTATGCAACTCTTTGTTAACATCAGAGCAGATTAACGGCAGCTTTATAAATAAACTGCCTGCGATTGGTGCTGAAGGTATACTGTTAAGCTTCAATAATAGCTGCAATGTGCGAGATGTTATATGATGACAGAGAACAAACTGTTGAAAATGTATGGCGACACAGCTGGGTCAATCAAAATCACTGCATGGAAACTTCGTTTTTTAGAAGTTCTTTCTCATTTTCTGTCAACCATTTTTACATGAACAAACGAGCTCAAATATTGGACGACTGGCTATTCTTTTTTATCGATCTAAGTCAATTCCACAAATGGCGGGCGCATACTGTCAGATAAAGTTTTGGATAAAAGATATATCATACTAGCTACTGCATCGAGGCAAGATTCTTTTTTAAAATACAATACTTTTTATTTACATTCTACAATCAATAACTGATATTATATTGTTCATAAAACATGCAGCGACTTGATTACCGTTGTGGTTCCAGCACACTTCAAAAATACCACCTTTACCACGATACGTCTTTACGCGTTCACCAGTCTGTGCGACATTAACAAAAAAAAGAAAAAAGAGAATTCCCGAAAAAAACAAAAAAAATCACTACCTTGACAGACCAAATATTCAAACATCCTGAAAATGAGCCACTAGCGATATACTCTCCTGTGGGACTGAATGATATGGAATAAACTGGGTCACCTTTTCTACAGGTAAAGTATCAGTAATGAGAAATGAACAGAGAATACTAATAAAAAAAAGTAAATCTTGTACCCATTCTTTGTGCCTTCATGGACAAGTGTATGTCTACACTGATGAGTTTCTACATCCCATAGACGAACAGTAGAGTCGAATGAAGCACTTGCCAAAAGCTTTACAAAAATTTAGATACTCGGAAACAAACGACAAGGTTATGCAACAGAATGAAAAAAATACAACAGTGAGTGCAACAATATTCGTACGCCATCAGTAGGTTCGGGACTCCAACGAATAGTATAAATTTCCTTCTGATGATCCTGTAGTGTTGCAAAAGCTTCGCTTCTAAGTAAAGTAATCAGATGCAGGTAACTAACAAAAGGGGATTTTATACCTGTCAGTTAGCCATAATTTCGCTGTTTTATCATCAGAGCACGAAGCCAGAATACGTCCACGTGGGTCCCACCGTACAGCATTAACTTCATTCTGGAAGTGGTAATATGTTAGCATCACTTGGAGTTACAAGAAAAGGTGAGGGATGTTTTTCTGAGAGTCTTGGAACTCTAACACCAAATTCTTTTTTTTTTTTGAACACGAATGTGATGTCATTGACTTACTTCGTGTCCTTTGAAAGTCATAAGAGGCTCATCCATGCCTAACTTGCAAATATATATTAATTTATCCGAAGAGCAACTTGCAAATGTGTTCGAATCCCTACACAACACATTGTTAACAAGAAACAACTTAGGTTTTTAAATGAGAGAACTTCTGCAATTTGAGTGTCACATTGGAGTTGAGAAAAAATCACAAAATGTATACCTCCAATCAACATCTAATGTTGGTGCATCATGGAACTTGAATATTTGCTTTATATTACCGCTTCTATAAGACATAAAAGTAAGATACAACGAGTGTGTCACCCAAAAAAAGATAAAAATTAAATTCAATGCAAACAAGTCATGAGTGTTTGAAGCCAAACGACCACGTACGGTATTTGCCATACTATTGCTGCCTTATCTGCGCTAGCACTAAGCAAGTATTCACCTGTTGGACTCCATTTAAGGGAAAAAATAGGCTTTGCATGCTTTACAAGAGTACAGCGTGTAACTCCATTAGGATCAAAAACACGAGCGACTCCATCATATGTTCCTGTAGCTAATAGTGTTCCTGCTCTCTACAATATGTTAATTTAGTGATCAACCGCGTTTATAACGCAAAAGTGAATCATTTAGACTCAATAGAAGCATACAAACAAGACTTGGCTCAAAAGGAAAGAAACGTACATTCCAGTCCAGCGTAGTCACTTTTTTGATGACTGCTGTAGGCTTACTTGGATGAGTAAGTACTAAAGCTTGCTTTGATACAACACCAGCAGACTTAGGGTTTGAACATAAATCCGAAGGTATCTTCCATATTCGCGCTGTGGAGTCACCAGAGCTAAAAACAACCATTAAAAAATAATCGAGATATATTCTTTATCAATGTGTTTTACGCTACATAAACATACCCAGAAGCGAGATATTTATCATCCGCACTCCAAGAGCACATGAGTACCTAATACAATTAATTATAAATCGAGTATTCATTAGGTTTCTTCTGCTAATAAAAGAAAATGGTGGAATTTATGTCAGGATGCATTCAGCGTACCTCAGAACTATGTCCAGACAAAAAAGCAACATTACCAGGCTCTACTATTGCTGGTGAATCAGTTTCAATATCCATAGTATCGACAGGTTCTAATCAAAGGCGTCAATTCTTCGTTTTAGCCTCAATGTTTCTGAATTTTTTGAAATTGACTTCGCACCACTGTGAGGTTTGCTTCTATGTGCTTTCTCCTTGTGCAGTGGCGTGCGTTTTGGCTCAACATGCATGCCATCAACCTTCAAGCTACCCTAAAAATTTCTTGAACCCTTGTTTAAGCGCGAGCGTGTTTGCAGACGCCATTCACGTACTTTTTCGACACTTTCCTCGATCTCTGAGTATAGCATACCTTTTTGTATTAGACTGATTAACTTGCCCCGTTCTAGTTCGATTGGCGGCGTTAAATTGTTGAGAAGTCCACATTCATGGCCAAAAGTGTATGAAGAATGATTAAACCCTTAGAAGGCAACATTAGAGGCGTAGGGCAGGATGTAGCGTACCAGACTCTTTGAGGTAACGGAACACCAACAAATTAACCTCGTCACTCGTTAGAGAGGACATAAGCGCAACTCTAATGCGTGTTGATGGCAATAAATTGTACAATACTGTGCCAATGGATTTTTTGAAATTCTGTTGACTTTGCGTAAAAAGCCGCCAGTATAATCCGGATACGCTAATTCCAGACAAACTACGTTTGCAGTAGCCTCTTGATTATGGCCTTTTTTAGAAAATAGAAAAAACAAACAGATAACCGAAAGAGATACTAGCAAACTAGCACCATGTCCACTGAGATAGGGACGGGCACTCGAGTCTGGATTACTGACCCAGACGAATTTTATGTGTCTGCGGTTGTAAAGACTATAAAAGATAAAACTACAGTCGTTGTAGTCGACGAAACAGAGGTTCGTAGCAGTTTTTGACTATTTTGGCATGCTGACATTATGTAAGGAGAAAGAAGTCCCCAGCGATGAAGTGTGGATGCGTAACCCAAAGATACTGGAAGGGGCAAACGATTTGACTACTCTGTCACTTTTGGTTCGTGTTTAACGTTTCGTAACAATCGTTTACCTCCTTTAGCATGAACCCGCAGTACTACACAACTTGGGCTTACGATACCAGCATAACAATATTTACTCCTTCTCAGGGCCTATATTAATTGCTGTACGTTACCACGCTAGTATACCTGCGCGAACTACACTAACGAGACTTCTTTTGTGTTACGAATTCGCGAAGCTTCACATTAAAGCCCTCATTGTACTTCCCATACAACTTACGCATACTAGGTAAATCCCTACCAGCGATTACCAATCTATTCCGAGCAGATGATAAAAGCGTATGTTGGTCAAGAACGTGATAAGTTAGATCCTCATGTATACGCGCTGGCAGAACAAGCCTATCGCTCTATGATGAATTTCGGTACTTTCCATCATTTCTATTTTAGACACGCCATCATTTTTCTTCTTTTGTCTTTTAGAGCGTTGTAATAAATCTGTTGCTATTAAATGGTATTAAATATATTCTAGGGAACCAATCTATTCTTGTTTCGGGCGAATCTGGTGCTGGTAAAACTGAGACAACAAAGGTATTACCAAATAGAGCTACTTTTTTTTTTCACTGTTTTTTGCCCTAACATGTTTGTAGGTGATTTTACAATATTTCGCTGCCATGAACCCAGATCACGAAGTACGTGTACCTAGGGAATGTACAATCCATAATATATATATAGGAAGGTCAGATGAGCATAGAGAATAAGGTTCTTGGCAGTACGCCCATCCTTGAAGTACGTATTTTTCGTATGTCGAGAAAATGACATTTTGATGTCATTTTTTGACACTTTCATTTTGTGCTGAGTCATGATCGCTGTAACCTTTATTTTTTCAACAATCCTTCTTGCATATATTGTACTATGTTGGTAGCGCTAATCACGTCATACTAGGCATTTGGAAATGCCAAGACAACAAGAAACGATAATTCTAGTCGTTTTGGTAAATTTATTGAAGTTCAATTTGATAAGCAAGGTGTTATTGTTGGTGCTAATGTATCAACGTATTTGCTCGAAAAAACGCGTATAGTTCGCCAAGCTGAAGATGAGCGTAACTACCACATTTTTTATCAGGTAGATCTAGAGAATTATTTTAGTTTTTCCTTTTTTGAAGCACTAAATTAATTCTGTTTTTAGCTCCTCTTTGGTGCTACAGACGAAGAGAAAGATACACTACAGTTATTAGATCCAGAAGAATACTCATATCTTGATCAAAGCGGGTGTATTGAAGTAGCTGGTAAGCATGTTGATGAGCTTTAGTTATAGACCGATTTTAAGTACATCCTTCATTTGTTGTCTCACAAAATGTTAGGCGTATCTGATGCAAAAATATTTGCTCAGACTAAATCCGCACTCGCTACAATTGGCGTGGCTGGTGAAGAACTGCAAAATGTGTGGAGGTACGTGTTGTTTTCATTACAATATATTTGTTTTATGATTCATGCTAAACAATGATGTAGTGTTGTATCAGGTATTTTACATATTGGTAATGTCACATTTGGTGAAGATGATGAAAATGATAGTGCCATTATAACAGAAGAGGTAAGTTCTTAGCATGGTTGATACTGTTTCTTTGTTTAATTTCTTTGTTTGTAGGGTCATAACTCCCTAGCAATTGCTTGTGCTTTACTAGGACTTGATGTTGATCTAATTTGTACAACCTTCTTGATAAAGACTATAGAAGCCAGAGGAGAGCTTTATGAAGTGCGTATTGTTACTAGTTGTTTTTCTTCTTTTATTCTAACATACGCTATTTATAGAGTCCACGTACCCAATCAGGTGCAGAACAAGCAAGGGATTCCTTAGCTATGACAATATATTCAAGGCTATTTGATTGGTTAGTTGTCTTTTTTTTTGTTCTTGTCTCAAAAAAAGTATGCTAATGGAATCTCTATTAATAGGCTTGTAACACGTATTAATGCTTCTATTGATAACCCTACAAAGATGCAAAAGATTATTGGTGTATTGGATATCTACGGTTTCGAATCATTTGAAACAAATAGCTTTGAACAATTCTGTATCAATTACGTGAGTGTTTTCCTTTAGATTTTTTGAATCTTCAATGTTTATTTTTTAACAAACTCCACCTAGGCGAATGAGAAACTTCAACAACAATTTAATCAAGTATGTCACGTGAAAAAATAAGCAGCATTTATTTCTATTGTTTGTTAACACTTTAAAATAGCATATCTTCAAGACAGAACAGGAAGAGTATAAAAAAGAAAAAATTGATTGGAAGTATATTGAGTTTAAAGGCAAGTACTTTCTATATTTTTTGGTTGGTTTGTTTGAACTAATGTAAAGTATCCAGATAATCAACCTTGCTTGGATCTTATTGAGAAGAAGCTTGGTATCTTATCAATATTAAATGAAGAATGTAAATTCCCTAACAGTGATGATACAAAGTTCTGTAGGTATGTCAAAACAAAAGTTATTTTAAGACAATGAAAGATTTTGTTCCATCACAGTCTTTATTGCGGGTATCATTCAAGACAAAACATGCGGTCAAAATATCACCCAATTTTTTGTTTTTCTGGGCCAAAAGTCAACGCAATGTTTAACTTGAATGATACGCACAATATGGATATTTACTCTTTGATTTAATACTTAAAAAACGTGTAGGAAACTTGTAAATAATAATGCAAGGAACCCTTACTTTGCTAAGGGCCGTTACTCTGAGAATGACTTTACAGTTACTCATTATGCTGGAAAAATCACTTATAGCTCTATTGGTTTCTTGGACAAGAACAGAGACTTTGTAGTTGCTGAGCAGTTAACAGCCATAAGCGAGACTACAAATCCTTTCTTAAATGAAGTATTTACAGCACGTGCTTCAATTAGTAAAGCTCTAACCTCGCCTAGAGGTAAAAAGTACGTTTGTGATGCAAGCCCTTTTGTTCCTGTTCTATCATACGTTAACCATTTATTAGGCCTGCTAAAAAGAGAACACCAAGAGGAAAAGGAAGACAGAAGGGTAAATCTGGTACTAGCTTTGTTAGTATTGGTACCCAGTTCAAGGTATGTTCAACTTTTAGAATCGTAGCTTTTGTTGTTGATAACCTTTAGGCTTCTTTGACACGTCTTATGGCAACTATTAATATGACATCACCACATTATGTTCGTTGTATTAAACCTAATGAGAAGAAAAAACCAGCTCTTTTCTGGAAAGAAATGGTCCTTCAACAAGTACGCTTGCAACTTCATGGTGTTCTATCTTACAAACACACCTTCTTCAAACAAACATTAATGTATTTGTTAGCTTCGTTGTGGCGGTGTTCTAGAAGCTATACGTATTTGTAGAGCTGGATTTCCTAGTAGGAGACCTTACAGAGAGTTTTGGGAAAGGTACTTAGCTTAATGGCTTAAACTAGCTGTATTGTTAACTGTTGTTCAGGTACAACCTTCTCCTTCCTGCTAGACGAAAATTCAGTGCTGGTACAGAGTACAAGAAAGCTACAGAGCGTCTTTGTGCTGTATTAAAACAAGATGAAAAGACTATTCAATATGGTATAACCAAAATCTTCTTAAAGGTTGGCATACTTGCCGGGTTAGAAGAAAGAAGGAGGAGAAAGCTTAATGAGAGTGCTACTATTATACAAAAGCATGTTAAGCGTATGATTGCAGTGAAGGCGTATACGAAAACAGGGAATGCTATTGTTAAGATACAATCTTGTACGTTTCCTATTTTATTCTTTTTTTTATTGCAACAATTTCTTGTTTTATTTCTATGAGCCACTCTTTTAGATATGTGTTTTTCTATACGATTAGATGATCTAATATTTTCGTCTTAGTCTGGCGCATGATTAAAGCAAAGAAAGAAGCCGTTGGTATCAGATCTGCAAATGCATCTCTACGTTTGCAATCACTGGTTAGAACATGGAATTGTAGATGTCAGTATTTGACTGATTCCTATCGTGTTCTACAAGTACAAACAAGTATGTTTCGATTATAACGCTATCTACATTTTGTTTTTTAAATTGATACTAAATTAGAACTCTTTAGTTATGCGTTCTGAGATTGCAAAGCGAAAGTTTTGGAAAATGAAAAAAGATCATTATGCTACTGTTTTACAAAGCTCTGTTCGATCTTGGATACATTGTACATATTTTAAAAAATTGTGTACTGGTACTGTATGGGCCCAGACACTTTGGAGAGGTATTAAAGCAAGGTACGGATTCATTGCAAAATGATATTTGAAACATCTATTATTGTTTGATTTGTTTGACTTATTTGCTTTTTTTAAACTAGACGTATGTTGAAACAGCTCAAGATTGAGAGTCGTGATCTTGGTAATATAAAACAACAGAAAAAAGTACGTAGCAAGAAGCCACGCAATGTAAATTTTTGCTGTTTATCACCCGTGGATATGCATTTTAAGTTCATTACTTCCACAAGGTGTAGCGATTTTTTGTTGAAAAATCTGTGCAAAAATACTCTTCGCAAGTCGCAAGCACTAACGATAAATGTCTCAGGAGCTTGAAGATAAACTTCAACAGTTACAGTGGAAGTTTTCTGCAGTTCAAAAGGAGAAAGAAAAGCTAGAGCGTTCTAAAGGTAAAGATGGCGACGTTGTTGAAGAGCTTAGAAAACGTATAAAAACTCTTGAAGCTGAAGGGCAAGGAACAACCAATGAACTTAAGAAAGATCTTGAGGAGAAGCAGAATGTTATAGAGCAGTTACGAGTCGCTCAAGCAAACTTTGAAGATCAACAAAAGTCACTAGAAGAAAAACTTGATGAAGCTAAAGCTACAATTGAAAAACACCTTGTCACCATTGAAGAAGCCAATACAAAGGTTGAAGAAGCTCAGAAGGAATGTCAGCGTATTCTTGAGGAGAATAAGGATAAGGTTGAACGCGGTGAAGAGTCAAAGATTATTGAAGAACTTCAAGAGCGTGTCAATGCTTTACAAAAAGAGAAAGGAGTATTGACTTGGAAAAATAACGAAATTAAAGTCAAGCTGCAAAGGTCTAGACCATCCTCTCGTGTTCCTTCACCTAGAGGATCATTTACTATGGATGAAACACGTGTTACCGAGTTGCGAGATCAGGTAGATGTTTTGAAGAAAGCTTTACAAGCAAAGAGAGAAAACTATAATAAGTTAGCTCTTCCACCTCGTTCAAGCTCTCGACCATCTTCTCGCTCGTTACCATCACCACCAGCTGAAGAAATTGATGTTCCTGTAATTAATATTGAGCATTCAAGTGGTGAAGTATCTAACACTACTGTTGTTGAAAACAGCGAGCTAACAGAAGAAGGTACGGTTTTGTTGCACTTTTTTTTTAGATTTTTTGAACCACGTGTTTGTCATTGAACTTATTCTATTTTTAGTCAATCAATTGCGAAGCAAAAATGCCGAGTTACAAAAAGCGTTGGATTCAATGGATTACACAGTTGTAACACGTCCAAGTAGTTCTGATATTAGTAAGTTAAAAGCAGGTCAAGAAGCAGTACTTGAAGATCAAAAGGTACGACAAAATAGCCGAACACTTTTTTGGTTTATGTTAGTGTTGATATGTTTTTTCTGTAGCGCGCTTTCGATGAGAAGCTTGATGGCGCTTTGAAAGAAAAATCTTCTATGATTGCTAAGTTACAAGGAGATAAAAAAGATGTTGAAGAGCTTCTTAGGAAGAAAGATGATGAACTACAAGTCAGGCTGGTATGTTATTTTTGCTGTTGAGGATATTATTGTAAGTAAGTTAACTGATGGTGGTTTTTTAGCTCAAAGAGACTGAAGAAAGTTCTCGTGAGATGGCTGAACTTAGACAACAAATGTCTGACTTGAAACTTCAAAACTCAGAAATGAAGCTTCAGTTGTCTAGTTCTGGTGTTGATGGTGAACTCGACCGGGAAGTAAAAGACATCCTCATAAATTTTAAGAAACGTGAAGAAGAGAATATAGCCCTTCAGAAGCAGATATCTATCCTGAAATTAGCTCAAGAAGAAAACCAAAAGTTGAAAGAAGAACTTGATGATAGGTAAGCTTTTGGGTTTTTCTTCTTTTTTCTGTTTGGCATCTTCATGATGTTTGCTCTAGGGATGATATTGAAGACGATATTGAAGCCTACCAGATAGAGCTTGGTGATATTAAAGAAATTAAAGATCGGTTCGCAAGGGAGAACGATAAACTGGTGAAAGACTTGGAAAGAAAAGCCGAAGAATTAGAAAATAAGGAAGCCAAGATTGTTCAATTAACAGGAGACCTGAAACTAGCAACACAAAATAATAACCAAGATGAAACCGTAGAAGCTGATGAACTCCAAGAAATGGAGAATCATAACATACGAGAACAACTGAAACAAGTACGAAATCGTTAGGTCATCTTGCGTCTCGCTGTTGATTTACTGCTTTAATTCTTAACTTTTGCCTTAAGGAGCGATTCCAACGTCTCAGAGCAGAAAAAGAGATGGCTAAACTTGCAGCTGAACTCAAGAGCGTCAAGATGGAGCAGTTAAAAAATGATACTCCAGCCAGAAGGGTACTTAGTTGTAGTTTGGTTTATGAAGTACAGCGCTTTCTAAATATTGTGTTAGGAACGTGCAAAGACTATGACTGTACCACCACAGTTTCAGAGACCTCGAAGGAGATCAAGATCTCCTGCTATAGCATTTGAAACTCGTGCTAGTCCTTACAAGGAACGCCCTATATCTGTAAGTATCAACGCTCACCATTATGTCATCAACTAAAGTTCTCTTCTTGTAGATTAATTTAGGTTCACCACCAGAGTTACATACAGTCTGTGTTGAAGAAGAGCTTATTACAAGCAGGTACGATTTATTATTCATATTAAGTGGACTCACGCTTTGAAGTTTGAAATTCATGGCTGGATCTCTTCCAGCTGGACAAAAATTACTTATTGAACTATTGCTTGCGAAAGATTTCTCAGAAGGAGAATTTGAGGTACGTCTATACCCTGTTTCCACAAACGAAGTTATGGAATATGTTTGATTAATAGTAATCGTAGCTTGCATTTATTAGTGGTGTACCAATGCCAGCGTTTATACTCTTCAGGTATGAAAGAAACTTAAAGTTTATGGACAAAATGTTGAATTGTTTTGACATTGATGATTCGCTTGTTTGACAAAAAATTAGGCAACTACTCCATTGGTCTGCTTTAGAAAAGGGTAACAAGGCTTCTTATGTATCCAAACTACTTACGCTCGTACCGAGATCTATATCCAAGCTTACAAAAGTAAGCAGCTAATCCCTGTTATGAGCATTTTCTTTTTTCATTTTCATTAAGCTATTGCCCTTGCGTGAAGTTTTTTCTGCCCCATACCACACGAACACCCCTTTTGTTATTGCATATATAAAGCTAACCTTTTTCCTTCTAGCGTATAGTCAATGATAACCAACAGCTTTCTTTTTGGTTAAGTACTGTGGCAGCTATGTATCACTTAACAAAAGAGAAAGTGGGAAAACCAAAATCGTCAGATATTTATGTATCTGCTTTCCATAAACGCATTGATAAAATGCAGATAGAAAGAAAGCAAAAATTTAAAACTTCTTCTTCTTCACCACAAAGAAGATTCCGAGATCAAATTCAAGGTTTAATGGCAACTTTTTATGGTATCTTGTTACACAACGCTTATGTTGCTGTAACACCATGTGTTAAATCACTACTATCTGATACATCAAAGGAGGCTAGTAAGAAAGCATTGGAGAGTATAAGACAAGCAGTAGAGTCTTTTATTTCTCTATTTAAGACGAGCTTTGTTTACTTTTCTCTGGCCAATCAATTCTTTGCTCAACTATTTAAACATATGAATGCTACTCTCTTCAATCTTATTATATTGAGGAAAGAGTTTTGTTCGACTAGTAATGCCTATTCTCTTAAGAGTTCTCTTGAGAGGTTAGAAAAGGCTATAAAGCAGGGTAGTGGATCAATGTGGGTTGGTGACTTCTCAATACATTTTGCAAAGACGAAGGATCTTATTAATCTTTTGATATCGAATAACAAAAAGACTCTTGCTGATAAGAGTGGTAGAGCTAAACTATGTCCTAGTTTAACTTTACTACAGATCAAGCAAATTTGCTCGATGTTTAACCTCAATTGTGATGAGTATGATGAACCTGTACCGAGTACGTATTGTTTTTTCTTCTTTTTTTCCTGTCAGAAAAATCCAAACAATCAAAGACTACGTACTTACTTTGTTTCCTCTTTAGCTCAAGTTATCACTGCGATTGTTGTTGACAATGCGTATAATATCGATGAACCTCTTCTCATTGAGAATGTTTCTACATGTTTAGATTCAGATGCGGTTCACTTTTTAGCGTACGTCTTAATTCTTTTTTTTTTGGATTAGTTTTTGTTCCATTTTCTCATTTAATTTCGAACACGTGCCTCAAAAGTATTTTTTTATTTGTACCAATGACAAAGTTTCTATTTTTTATTAACTGGACAATTATGGCTTGCATTCAATTGAATGTCATGTCTTGTTTGTTGACAACTTTTTTTTGTTTGAAAAAAAACCTCAAAAAGTTTCTAGTTTTTGGCGCTGCTAGAAGTCCTAATGTAGTTCTCCTTTTTAATCTGTTATGTACTAATGCTAATGTTTATCTCTTAGTATAGAAGATATGAAATCAATCAAAATACCGCCGTTTATACTTCAGAGGTTTATAAAGTTATCTTCAACTAAGCGTAAAGGTAATCATATTACAGCTTTCTGGGAAAACTTGTACCCAACACAAGCCCAACAGCAATAAAAAAATATACCCATTAGTAGTATATATTAGCAATATACTTCTAGTACTTTATTAAGGCTCAAGAAACTACGATTTGGTGCGATACTGTATCGCAATCGTAAGAAACTTAAAGTACAACTTTGATTTTTTTTATTACCATTCTGAGGTGAGGACACGCAGTAGTATAGAAGACCAATAATTTCAGTCCAATACCGCGATTCGACTAGATTTCATGTTCAGGTTTATGTCAAAACTTACGTAACAGGCATGATGGTAAGAGGTATGAACAGAAAAGAGTTTAGTTACATTTAATATTGCTTTTTTTTGCAAAGTTTTTCCGAAATCAAACTCCGTTGAAGAAGTACTATATCACGAGTGGAAGTACTTATCTTACCATACAGTAAGCGCGTCAATAAATCACAGGCAAGATATTATTTTGTTAAACAAAACAGCAAAAGGCGACAGTTTTCCAGTAATTTTTTTTCGTTCGCGCTTTTTACAATTCTAGAAAACAATAGCGCCGTAAAAATCACGTCAACATAATCTGCTTATATAAACCTTGGTACACGTTGTATAATAACACCGAATTTGTGTATGAGCAAATCGGGACGTATGTGACCATATTTGTCGGAAAATTTGCCAATTATTGAAAATACACAAATATCTGCACCACCTGCCACAAACAACCTTTCACTAATACGCAATAACAATATGAGTAACCTAGTACGTAAAAAACCTACTTGTAAATCACATCACCCGAATTTAAAGCAAAAAAATTGTGTGCGAGTTGTAATTCCTCATCAACTAATGTTGCTTGTAGGCACTATTACTAGGTTTAGCTCTAGTTTTATTCGTCACCACTTCACTCTCTGCCTCACACGGACGTGTTGGTATCTGTGATGCAACTTACAACAAGTTCGGATGCCGCCCTAGCGATGTACGCGTTGTTTTGAAGCATGCTATAAAACTCTAAAGATTTTGTTCTAGTGGGGCAGAAAAGACGGTAAACCAAACCGCAAAGACTGTAAAGACAAAGACGCCGTAATGGGATGGTCTGATAGGACCGTAAGAACGAACGGATTGCGTCTTTATGTTGGAGATGATATGAACTCCCCAAAAACAAGTTATAAGGCTGAAGAAGTCCTAGATGTCGTTGTTAAAGTAGTAGACTACAAGTTAAGAGTACGTGTACCATTTTAGGCGAATTTCGTCTTTTCTAAGGTTAGCGTTCTAAATACGGCAAATAGTATCGCGGGCTACTAATGTACGCTGAAACCGATTCTGGTAAGCGTGTCGGTACATGGGCCATTTTACCAAAGATTCCGGCTGGCACTCGTACGTTCTCTGCTAGTCTTACGTTCTTACGCTCTAAACTAACGCAATAATAGCTTTCTTCCATACACCTTGGTCTCACGGCACTGATCATATGTGTACCAGCACTGTAACCCACTCAAGCGCTGCTATGAAGCCTATAACTTCAACGTTCAAGTTTGTTGCTCCTAAAGCCGGCACCGGAAAGATTACATTCCGTTGTTTGATTAAAGAAGGAGACGCCAATGTAGGCGCTTTCTTCTGGCCTAATCTTAGCGGAGACGTAAGCTTAAGAGAGTCTTCTCAACGCTTGCCTAATCCAACATGGTTTGAGTCAAAACTCGGCGACTCTTGCGATGAAGCTTGCTCTTCTGAAGGTCTTGACTGTGATAGCTCTACTATGCGTCAAACAAACTCTTTATCAGAGTTATCTGCTGTAGTTAGCGAGAACAACTTGTTGTGTAGACCACAGTTTATTACAAGCTGTAACAGACTTGGTGTATACAAGAAAGGAAGCTTTTGTTTCTACTCTGATGATATGTGCAACACACAAGCTTCTTGCTCAGCTAAGAACCAGAAGAACACAAGATTATGTCCATGTGTTGCTATGAAAAAACGTAGCATTGATACCGTAGTTGTAGAAGAAACAAAGATCAGTAACTCTGCATCAAAGACTGGAAGGTATGATCATGTGTTTTCTTTTTTTTTCTTTTACCGATTTTTTTTATTCTTCTACTTTACTTATTGTTTTTTGTTTAGTTTTGGTCTTCTCTTTGTTGTACTCGCAATGTGCTTGCTTGTATCTGTCAAAGGAGGTTCTGGTAGATCATTAACAGGATCTTTCGCCTTATTCCTTATCGTTGTCGTATGCCTGTCCACCATGTTTTCTGGTGTAAAAGCACACAACTGGGTTCAAACAAACAGTCGTGCAACAAATGAAGGACAACAAGACGCTCCATGTCCACCAAAAGTAGACTCTCAACCTCACGTTCAAGTCGGTCCTGGACAGACTTTTGAGATCGAGTGGACACAAGGACATCCAGGAAACTTCTACAGTGACAGGCAAGGAAAAACACCTTATGTCTATTTCACTGTAGTTGCTTTCAAAGACGAAACAAAACTTTCTGCACTCACAGACGAGTTACGCGAAAAGTACTTATCAGAAGCACCTACAAGTGCTACCTTTGACCCTATTCAACTCCATCGTTCTTTAAAGAAGGGTGGGTACCCAATAAGAGAAGGATTAGATGATGGTGCCAACGTATACGACAAACGAATCTTCCCTGGTGATTCAATGTACAGAGCAAGACCTGCTCCTCCAGCTTGGGGTACAAGAAGATTTACTAAGCTTAACGACATCTATGAGCTTCGCTCATACCAAGCACACAAGACTGTTGGTCGTACTGCTGCCGAGTATACAAACAGAGACGATAAGTTGAACTACATTCTAGCAATGTACAAGTTCAAACTCGCCCTTGGTATTGATAGAACAGCTGATGTTGATTTCTCTGATTTTAAGATACCTGCATCCGCTGGTACTGGTCAGTTTGTTGTTCAGTACTCTTGGAAGGGTTACTATGATTGTATTGATGTTGACTCTGTATCTCGTCGTGTCACAAACACATACGGTTCTTCAACTTCTTCATCAGACGCTTTCACGTACGTTACTTTTTTTGTTGTTCAAAAAAACTTGTTTTTTCTTCTTGTTCTTCCAACTTTTTTCTTGTGTCTTACTTTCTCTCTTTAGTAAAGTAGATCACTGCTTTGCACCAGAACCAAGACGTAGCGAAGGTTGCAGACTTATTAGTACAAACGATCCTTCAATATGCCTCGATGAGTGCAAAAGACGTGATTGGTGTGAAGCTGTTATTGTTGTTCCAACGAACTACAAGGGCGCTTTCCAGAACGATGTCAAACTAGCTGGTAGATGCGATTATATGATAAGAAACAATCAAAACAACCCAAAGACCCAAATATGCTACGGAATCAGAGCAAGAGAACCAAAGACGACATTATCAAAATTCGTATACACATTTGATCCTGAAGATCCTGTCTTCTTGTCAACTTGCTTCATCAAGAATGAACCTAAATCATTTGACGTCAAGCCTGAAACGATCAGCGAACCTGTACCTTCCGTATTTTACGGTAAGTGTATCAGTTGTAGTGATAGAAGGCGTTTTGAATCGTCATCTATTTCTCCAACTTGGTCGTTCATTGATAAATGTGAAGAATGTGGAATACCAGTCATCACTGTTGACGCTACACCACTTCCTCCAAAAGGGCCAACGCAAAGACCAACTCAAAGACCAACCCAAAAGCCAACTCAAAAGCCAACACCAACACCAACTCAAAGGCCAACGCAAAAGCCAACACAAAAGCCAACTCAAAAGCCAACTCAAAGACCAACCCAAAGACCAACTCAAAGACCAACACAAAAGCCAACGCAAAAGCCAACGCAAAGACCAACACAAAGGCCAACACAGAGACCAACACAAAGGCCAACACAAAAGCCTAACAATCCACCTGGCGCTTGCCCTCAAGTTGACGTCCAAAGTCCAAACCGTACGCATTCTATCTGATTTTTTATTTCGTTGGGGTTTTTTTCACTACTTGCTTTGTATTCACGCGGTTTTTTAGTTTGGGGTGAGAAAAAGGGAGCCAACGGAAAACTAGAGTACTACTCATGGGCTGGTATGAACCAAGTAGTAAAAGCTACAGTTAGCGGAAAGATCAGACAAGCTACACTCACAATGACATCACCAAGAGGTGTTACACCAAAAGGTCATTGTTGGGGTGGAAAACAAGGAAGCCAAACTGGCATGACACGTGAGGTACAAACAAGACAAACAAGCATTAGATTTTTTACGGCAAAATTCAAAAAAAAAAAAGCAATGATGAAAATTTAACCCTCTAGCATAATTCTCCGTGTTGACAGAGTGCTACTGATGCTTTTTATTGCCTTGAAATTACATTTTATTGTGCAAAGACTACTTTATTTGTGATAACAACGAAAAGAGCTTGTCTCTTTACTTTTTTTTTGGTTTGGTGTTACTTTACTAACATGCTATTTCTTTCAGCTTAAATTCTGGGGACAAACTGGAGAAATTATGATTTTCGGGTGTAACTGGAGTGCACCTGATAGAGATATTACATACACATTGACAGATTGTGTATACGACTAAATGTAAACGAGTAATACAGCCGTTAAAAATCCTCTGTAATAAAAAGAAATATTTACTTTGTTGATGTGATGTCAATGTTTGAAGAGTTGTTAGCCTTAAAGTAGCTATCAACCAACATATAACGTTTGAAGTAGTGATGAGTTCGTCATTACTACAACATCTCATCTTTTAGGCTACTCGAAATGTGTTTTTTTTTTCGCTTTTTTCATTTGTAGATTTTTTTCTAGAGGGTAGTCGACTTTGTGTGTTGAGTCTGTGCTGTGGCTTGTAACCTTGGCATATACGAATAGTATCATGTACAACCTTTCACTTATTTCTATCCGCAAGGAAAGTACTACTTCAAAGAATGTCACAAGTGCCAAAGTCAATGACCCGAACATTTCGAGGAATCGCCTTAAACACACAAAATGTTAAGTGAAGATTGTTCGTTGAATAAAGGACTCGAAATTAACAAAAGCATCAAACTAACACAAGAACAACAACAAATGGCACAGTTCGCAGGATCAAGCCTATTACTAGCTGAAAAATGGACAGAAGACATCGACCCAACGGGTTGGTGGATGAGTGAGAAATTAGACGGTGTGAGGGCGTACTGGGATGGTAGCAACTTTTATAGTCGTTCCGGCATGCGCTATGTTGCACCTGATTTTTTCAAAAAAGCTATGCCCAATGTACCTCTAGATGGCGAATTATGGTAAGTTACGCGCCAGGCAAACTATATACTCATTTTCAAAAGGTGTGGGAGACAACAGTTTCAAAAATGCGTTTCATTCGTACGCAAAAAGAAGCCAATAGATGAGGAATGGACCTATGTGACATACTTAGTATTCGATGCTCCAAGAATGAATGGTAAGTTAAATTTTGTCCGTAGAACACGCCACACGCGTGTGAAGGCATTAATGTTATAGTTGACGCTCTTTTAGCACCATACGAGAAGAGAATTAAATATCTCCAGTCTATTCTTGATTCAAGCGACCAATCAAGCTACGTAGCGTTGGTAGGCATTAAAAAATGCAAAAGCGTCGATCAACTGAATAAAACGATGAATACTGTCTTAAAAATGGGAGGAGAGGGTATTATGCTCCGTCAACCAGGTACGCGCTATAACAAACACCCCAACGCAAATGTCGCGTGTCACAATTGTGATTTTTTGAAAACTGCCAAGAAAACGCCTCTTAATCGTACTTTGTAGGTTCACACTACGAAAACAAGAGATCTTCAACTCTATTGAAAGTCAAGAAATTCTACGACGAAGAAGCGAAAGTAATCGGTTACGAAAAAGGTAAAGGAAGACTTCAAGGTGTTATGGGCGCCTTGAGAGTGGTATTGTAAGTCGCTTTTGGAATCTTTAAGCTGTAGAAAGTTTTTTCTTATTTTGTTTTTTTCTAGACATAATGGCACAGAATTCAAGATTGGTACCGGTTTTTCGGATGCACAGCGTGCTAAGCCTCCAAAAATTGGATCAGTAGTCACTTTCAAGTTCCAGGAACTGAGTAAGAGTGGTTCTCCTAGATTTCCAGTTTATTTGAGACCACGTACTGATATGACTTGGAAGGATGTTTTAAAGAATGCTAAGACGAAGAAACCACAATCAGATATTATCGCAGAGAAGAAACAACCAGAACTTAAAAAAGAACATTCTATTTTGTTTTCAGTTGTTCCTTCCAGGAATGATGTAAGTCTTCGTCTTCTTCTCCTTATCGGAGAATTTCTATTATGGGTATCGGTTCTTGAGCTTACTTTCTGTTGTTTTAGAAGGGAGAGAAGCAGATTACAGAGAGTGATGCTATGAGTGATGAAGGAGATGAGGAAGAAGATGAAGCACATCTTAAAACAACATCTGTTGCTTGGATGTGGCAAGGTGGTTCAAAATGGATACGATACGATGCACATGTATGCTATTCTCTAGAAACGGCGTATCAAGCAGGAGAAACTAGTGTTAAACTCGCTTTATCTAAACACGGATATACTGTTGACTTTACGTCAATGAAACAAGTACGTTGTTAGATCATTTTCTCGGAATGATTTTTGAGAAGTGAGAAGTATGTGACTGAATACTCACTGTTTTTCTTAGTGTAATGATAAAACAAGTAAATCAAGAAAAGTTAAAAGAGTTGCACCTGAGATTGAAGAAGATGAGGCTATGGCTGAAGTAAAAGAAGAGAAAGATGTTGTTGATGAAGATGATGATGACAATGAAGATATGATGGATATTGATGATCTTAATGATACAAACGCATTGAAAAGAATCGTTGTTGAAAATAGAAAGAGAATCGCTGTTCTTGAGAAACTACTCATGAGTAAGAATGTTGGTGATAAGAGACCTGCTGATACTGATATTCAAAGCACTAAATCTTCTAAAAAGAGGAAACTAAAGTAAGAAAAAGAAATGGCCAAATGGCACGTGCCATTAGCCTTTAACCAATAAAAAATAATTGTTAGATAAAACACTTTTCGTTTCTTTGTATTGGTGTTAGAAGTTTGTTAAAGCAATACAAGCATTAATCAAATAAATGGTAATGTGCTACCAAACGTCAAACACGCTGCAATAATAATATCACTACAATTACCATAGCTTTGGTTGGTGTTCATACAATTTATATATGAGGTACAAAAGCGACTGATATGTTCATAGTATTTGTTCATTAACAAAGATCTAGAAAGCTTCTGACTTTTTTCGCTTCCTTTTTAGTCTTGATCTTTTTTAGTTTAAAAGGCTGAGTTAGTAATGTGAGCCCTACTAGCTTGTACCTTAATAGCAGTCAATAAATGTCGTTACGTATCGTACCTTCCACTGTTATAGCTAATTAGTAGACATGTACAGTTGATGGTTAGGTACTACACCTTTGTACAAACAGATACAACTTTGATCACTAAAAGGTGTTTTTCACTGAAGGGCATCGCGACAGAAATTAGCCTGACTTTATCAATTTGCCCAAAGAGTACAAATGGCAAACTACATAATACGTAAAGTGCCCACAAAACCGAAAATGATTCCAACACTAGATCGTTGCCACCTGTTTGACCTTCCAGTTGAGTTGCATCTAGATATCGCTGATATGGACGTAGAAGTGTACAGAATATGGCCTCTTCTGTCCAAACACACAGCAACAACTTCAAGGTTCGACTACAAGATGAAGAAACACGGTTTGTGGAAGGAAACGTATTTGGCGAATTCCAAAGTTAAACGTCACGGAAGGTGGAAAAACGGGTTGAGGCAAGGAGAACACAAAGAGTACGCTGAAGACGGGCAAATACTCAGTCAGAGTACTTTTGTAGACGGCGTGAACGACGGAGATTACAAGCTATGGTTGGCCAATGGTCAATTGCGGGAGCATCGTAGTTACTCTAACGGCCTTCTAAGCGGCGAATTCAAGGAATGGTACAGCAACGGCCAGTTGAAAGAAGCTTGCTATTACATTGATGGTAAACGAGAAGGTGAATGTAAGACTTGGCGTAGAGCTGGTTATTTACAAGAACACTACTTTTATCTAAACGGAAAGAAAGAAGGAGAGTATATCAAGTACAACAAGGAGCTAGTATACGAGAGGTGTTATTATACTAATGACGAAAAAGAAGGAAAGTACTTTAGATGGTTCAGTAATGGTGAAGTGTGGGAGAAGTATAATTATGTTAAAGGAAAACAAGATGGTGAATTAAAGGTATGGCACATTAATGGTCAATTAAAAGCTGTATGGCATGCTGTCAATGGTAAGAAAGATGGTGAGTTTAAAGAATGGCGTGAGGATGGCAAAATAATAAAGGAAATTATGTATAGTGAAGGTATTAAAATAGAATTCAAAGAGTGGTGCTACAGCGGTAACAATTTAAAGATGTACGATGATAAAAAAAATGGTGAAGAGAAAGAGTGGTATTCTAATGCTCAATTGAAATATCAAGTTCGTATTGTTAATGGTAAGATGGACGGAGAGCTCAAGGGTTGGTATCAAAGTGGTCGAATAGAGAAATGTGTCAACTATATTAACGGTGTAAAGAATGGAGAGTGTACAATATGGCATGACAATGTTTATGGGCAACTTAAGAGCCAGTGTATCTGGGTTGATGGTAAACAACATGGCGGATATAAGGAGTGGTACCGTAATGGCCATATAAAGAAGTGCTGTGTTTATGTAAATGATTCTCAAGAACAGGCGTACGAGTGGAACATAGACGGAACTTTGAAGTACTATTAAAAAGTAAAGAAGGATGCACATACCCAACGATACTGACCGTATGTAAACAGCATACATTACAAGTCCTCTGTGTTTTCAAAAAACGATTGACAAAGACTTTGACAAATACATTGTTGTACAATGTAATACAGTAAAGACTAAGCGTTTGTTGATAGATCCATAGAACTTTTTCCACTTTGCCTTTTGGACGCACTAGAAACTGACATCACCACACATAGGAGGGTACAGTGTTGATTAAGTTTTACCACCTATATTCTATTATTGCAAAACGAATGATTACTGTCGAGGCCTTCGACTTGTTAAAAACCAAGGCAAAAAAACAACTTGCTGAATGTAACTGTTTATTTTCGCAATACAAACAATACTATTCATATTGGATTTATAGTTTGGTCTTTCAAAGCATAGACAGCAAACCATTTTTGCTAATGACAATATAAGCAACTGGAAGATTGTTCTTGCATGAGCCAGTGATGTTTGAACAGCCTAAAAGATAAACTTCCGTGAGTTTTTTACAGCTGTTTAAACACATATGAATGCCAGCTAGTTCACAAGACGTCGTTTGTTACATCAAAGTGGACTAAAATGACACGTGGTATTCCTTTAAATGGCTTCAAAGGTGTTGTTATTGTACAACGAAAAATAGATAAAACGATATTCCAAATTAGGAAATACGTACTTCGCTCTTTCAAAAACACAGCTTCTCATGCTAAAACTGGTTTGTATACTAGGTGTACTACTAGCGCTCGTATCAGGACAAACGCTATCGCGTGTAGGTACGCTAGTGTTAAAATAAACGCGAAGTGATGAACTAAATCGCAATTCTACACAGTTAACCCTCCAGTACAAACTTCATGGGGTTTAACGTTGGATGGCGCTAATGTTGAGTATGAAGTCGCTAGCTCCATAAAATCAGAAACTGAAGATGTGTACATTGTTCGTACGTATTTAATACGTGTTGAAAGCGCGTAAATGGTCCATCTAACGAGTTGTTTGTAAAGTGCAGGCCGAAAAGCAAGTATTTGAACAAGAGTCATCGCTCGACATTTACGGAACAGAGATAACCCTACCAGTACGATAAAAACCAAAATCGCAATTCAGAGTTTAAGCGGTTTTTTTTTGTAGGTAAACGCTAGTGGGTCTGTTCTTGTTGTGTTAGACAGTGTTGGTGCTCTAAAAGCGATTATCGTCGCCTATTGTAACGTTTCCAACACTCAAAATGTTTCAAAGACATTTGCACGTCTTGGAAGAATGACCGACGTGTCTAATGACATTTTTGTACTATTTCAAGTTGAACCGAGTACGACAAACGAAAAAATTTTCCGAAATAATTCTGACGTTACTTGGCTAGCCTCTGATGCGTGCTACGCAAAGGTACAGGGACAATCTGATGTAGAAATAGCAGTACAACATCAAGACAACCAAACCACTACCCTGTTGTTGAAATATAATGTCAACTCTAACACCTTATCAACTGTAAGTTCTTGTCTGTTTTTCCTTCGTTGTTGACTACAAACATTGCTGATAACCTTCCTATAGCATGCCACATTTGAGAAGACGTTAGTACATGACGTTAAAGTAGATCCGGCTACTTCAGATCTAGTTTTCGCTGGAGAAACAAAACCGTACTTGTTTGTTTTACATAACATGTACTAAAATTTCTCTGAAGGGTTGACTCTTTTACACTATCCTCTGGTCCTGGCTCTGTTAGTATAACTAAGGAACGCTCTTCTGGAAAGAATAGATCTTCTTGTGCAACTGTAACGAGAGGCGGTAGTCAATGTTGTAGTCCAAGCAGTGCGTATTGAGTGGCTTAAACACCAACTAGTTTTTATGACAATACTTTGTAACTGACATTTTTTCTTAACTTCAGTTGTATCCAGTAGAATGGGCGTATTTTTTAGGCTCACAAACAATGCAGCTACACCTCAATTAGCATTCATGCATATATACTATGCTGTTGATAATCAAACCCAAGGAGATAGACTTGAGTATGGTATATCCTTAAAGAGCATTGAAATGGCTGGCGATAAGTTAGTATTGGGTGGAGAATTCGAGACTTCTGGTTGTATGGCACACCCATCCACTACTGAAGGTGGAACCTTTTTGACTCCTCATGATGATTTTCCTGACCCTGATGGGACAAGACCTGCGTTAGGTGTAAAACCATTTATTGGGTATCACTCTATTTCAAAAGGAATTACTGTACAAGTAAATGGAAGAATTGCATTTCCAAGTATAGGATTTAACACTGGGAATATCGAAACAAAATTATCTGGTGTACTTCGTACGTTGGCGTTTTTCTTTCTTCTCCTGCAAGTTGGTTAAGCGTTTTGACTTGCTTTTTTATTTGGGTTTTGTGTTTTTTGATTGTAGTTAAGGTGATGTCAAACAGGTTGGAAATGACACTGCGTTTATCACAACAATATATGAAGGACCTGTTAACCGTCTTGTGCCTGTTCAAACACCTGTGAGTGATATAAGTGCAATGTGGTTTGTAGCGGATACTCTTGATGTTAGGAGGAAGATTAATAGTCCCTCTCCTAGAACTTACGTACGTGTTTTTTGTTATACGACGAAAAGAATAAGAAAAATCTTTGTCGGAGTTGTTCTATTTGTTGAAATCCACGTTGTTTTTTGTACTCTTGACTACCGACAGCAATAGTAATGTCTTTTCAAGTTAATGTATTTGACGTTTAAGCGCTATACTGTCTTTAAGTATGTCACGTGCTTAGTAAGTTTATTAGGATTTTTATGCCATAGATACTGCTTCAACTAGTGAACTATGGCTTGTAGGAAGTATTGGAGCCGAAGAAAAAGAGTTTTCTAGTCAAGTTACTATACCTACAATAGGAAGTCAGAGATCTGGGTTTCTAATGCGTATAGCATTAGGCGGTCAGATTAGTATCGCTATGGGAGCAGGTTAGTATTACTTCATAAAAAAAACTCTCCGTTCCACTCCACTTTCCTCTTCCACGGAAATGACTTTTTGTACTGATTGTTCATACAATCGACGTCACTTTGCACATGGTGTTCATAATTATTTAAACTTCAAAATAGTGAAACACTCCACTATTCAGGTGAAACCAAAGAGTGTTCTTTTTTTTAAAACCATATTTTATTTCTTGTTGCACATAAACAACTAATACTTGCTTCGCAGGAGGATTGAGTACTTTAAATATCAGAGATGTAGTAACAATATCACGTGAGGTTGCTATTATTGCAGGAACTTTCAATGGCGTTGCCACTATAGGATCACAACAGTTTGAAGCCTCAAGCACCAAAGCAGCATTTATTGCTCAACTTGATTTTGATTTCTTAGAGGACTTTCCTGAAGTCTCTGACCCTGTGATATCTTCAAATGCTACTAGTATCAAAGATGTTGTAGTAGGAGATGACGTATACATAATAATAAGTAAGAAAATGACATCAAACCCAAACACGTGACAAAACTTTTTTCCCTCACTACAATTAGGTGTAAACACTACCTCTGATTCATCCATATCTGATTTTGAAGTGACCAACATCACTTCTATTTCAAATGGGAAACCTGTAGTAATTGAAGAAAGCGAAACTTGCGTTGTAGGCGCGTAATACATCCATCGATGAGAAAAAAAACACAACCTGATTAACTTTTGAATCTAGATTCTTTGTGTTTAAAGATCCCTTTTGAAGAGAATAAATTCGTTCTTAATGCTTCTTCACAAGTAAAAAGACAAACCAATCAACAACTTGTTGATGTAAGTATATCATTTACTTTGAAGCACAGCGGTTTTGATGGCGGTCCAACAGAACCTTTCAGCTTTGAAAGTACTATAATTGTACTTCCTTTCATTGTACCGCCAACTGTTGCACCAACAGATTCTGGTACAGTTGATCAATCTGTTATCGATAACGAACCAAGCTCAAGCAGTACCTTATATATTACTTTGGGTGTCGTTGGTTTGTGTATCTTATTGATCATTATTGTTGCGATTATTGTTGTCGTCTTTTTTGTAAGAAAAAGAGACAATGAAATTTCTCCAAATACTGGTGCTATAGTAACTCCAAGAAATGATGAATTATTATACTTCAAGCACACCCAAATAACAGTTGGTGAACTTATAGGTACTGCTATAGAACAAGTTGTTAAACGACTATAAAGTCAAAGTTAACTTTGTTTTGTTTAGGCTACGGAAGTGCTTGCACTGTACACAAGGGAGTTTGCAATGGTAGAGCTGTAGCTATAAAAGTACCTAATGTACGATCAAGTGATGTTGCAGCCGCTTTAATAGCAGAAGCAGAAGTCATGAAGTAAGAAAACCAAAAGACAAAAACGTTTCACTCCCTTTTTTTTTTTTTTGCAGTTTTTATTTGTGGTAACATGTTGCTAGCTCTATACCTTCCCACCCGAATGTTATTTCGTTGATAGGATTATCGCTCGATAAGGGACATCCCAAGTTAGTTATGGAATTAGTATCCGGCAATACTCTAGAACAACACTACAAATCAAAAGAAAACCCATTCCTACCAAAAGAGCTCAAATTTTTTGCAAGGCACATTATAACAGGAGTAGCGCATATACATAAATCAAAAATTGTGCACAAGTACGAAGCCACTATTACCAAAAGTGGCAATAATTTAAAAACCCTCAAACTTGCAATGTGCTCTCACCAACAAAGTTCCCCGCTGTTCCTTGTTTTTTTTGAAAGAAAAACTAATCTATTTGACTCTTTGCGTAGGGATTTGGCTTGTAGAAATATTCTATTAGAAAACGGTATCCCCAAGATTGCTGGTAAGTACATACGTTTTATTGAACCTTGTGTTGTTTGTGAGGACGTACCCTAAATGGCATTTTACAGATTTTGGATTTCAGCCAGAGAATATCAGCCTAGAAACAGCTGGTCCTGTTCAATTTATGGCCCCTGAAAATTTTACAAAGAAGTACTCATATGCAAGCGACATGTGGTGCGTTTTATTGATCATAATATAGACATAGCCCTTCTTCACCTTTAACGTAATAAGTGCAAAAACTGATGTTTTCCCTTTTTTAGGAGTTACGGAATTGTTCTTCATGAGTTGCTGTATAGACAAACACCTCATCAAGACCATGCTTCTGATTTGGCTGGGTTAGCTATTAAGATTAGAGAAACAGGATATGCACCTGCTCTTTCTCTTGATTGTCCAGAAAAATGGATAAGCTTGCTAACAACCTGCTGGGCGAAAGGTAAACAAAAAAAAACAAGCTCCTTGTTTTAGCTCAAGTTTAATTTTTATGATTATGGCATTCTATTGATAGAAACCAATGAATTTCCTTCAATACACTAAATTGTTTTTAATACATATCCTTGACTTCGCAACTCCAGAAGAAATCCGAAACAAAAACATCCACCAAAAAAATATGAAAATCCATTAATTTTCGTTCTAGATCCTAATGCTAGACCAACAGCAACTGAAGTTATGATCCAGTTTGGACTTAAAGTTGATGATAGTGAAATCTCAAGTGAAGTAGATATCTACACACCAATTAATGTAGATGGTTCAGAAACTGAAAAAGAAGATAGGTATAAAATGCTTAATAAAGAAAACGAACAGTTGGACTACAAGAACATTCCAGAAAATAAGCAAACTACAACAACACACTATGAAGATATTACAAACGCAAATGAAGCCAAGAAAAATAGAAAAGAGAAAAAGGCAAACAAAGACGCTGAGTACAGCTTGTAAGAAAAGGGTAACAAATAAATATGAGTATAATTTAACGATAAACAACTGTCCGGATTCACTTAAAAGTTCGTTTTGCACTAGAGTACTTGGTATTGTAGAATTCCTCCTAATTATGCCCGCTGCTAAGCTTAATAGCGAAGGGAATGTTTGGCTGCACCAATAAGGCAAAACAATAAACTGTAAAGCAAACTAAAAAAAGGCGAGACAGGAAAATCAATGGTACGGATTTTCTTCGATTGCCTGCAGGATGAAGATTCTTTCAGTTGCCAGCTAACAATATACCAATATTTACGTCATTTTTTGCTTCCAGTTATCTTGGTCTTAGTAGCAGTGACAGTTCAGTAAAACTTTTTTTTGAAATGATTTTTTTTTTTATTTACTTTGTTTTACGTTTCTTTGGCTTCTTTTTCTTTGTTTTTTCTTCTTCTTTAAATGCAGAAGGACACATACTACTTACTATACAATCTTCACAAAGAGGTCTTCTAGGTTTACATACTGTTTGTCCAAAACCAACCAAAAGTCCATTTATCCCATTCTTGCCCCAAAATTTCTGAAATAAATATCAGCACGTGTTATTGTTTATACAAAGAGAGGTCCATATATCAATATCGGTAGATGGATATCGACAAGTGAAGGCAAGTGAGACAAAGTGAAAAAAACTAGTAACACATTTTTGGTCAAAGTTTTTGAAAAAAAGTAAAAACGGCCATCTCCTGCGTTTTGGTTTTCTTGTTTTTTTGATGACATATAAGCGCAAGAATATTAAGTATCATAGAAATCACTTAAGGCGATGTTGCTTTCCAAGAATCACAAAAATCAAAAGAAAAAGAAAAATGTTTGTTTTCTTATGCACCTTTGGTAACCACTCTTCAAGTGCTTTCCGTGTTTGTTCAGGATTTTTTGTGTTATCTACCCAACCAAGCCTATTAGATATTCTGTGTACATGAACATCAACACCAATACCCAACGCTCTATGGCAGTGTTAAACCAAAAACTTGTGTTTTTTAATAGTTTTTTTTTTAACATACTTATTCCATGCAAACAGAAGTGTTAAGTGAGCCATCTTAGGACCAACGCCATTTAAAGCAACAAGGCCTGTAAGTGTGCTAGGTATATCGCTGTCATACTCATCAATAAGAGTTTGGCTTGTCTTCTAAAGTTAAGTGAGAAAAAAGCGAAAAAAAATCAAAGGAGCAGGCTAAAATAACAAGAAACCTCAAAGACATCAAATCCTACAGACAAATAAAGATCCTTTATCTGGAACTAGTACACCCAAACTCACTTTAAAGATAATTTAGTGGTACACGATAGGATAAGGGCCCAGAATCTCGGAGTTCAACTGTTTTAGTTTGGAAAAGTATAATTTTTTAGGAGTTTGGTTTTTACCTTGATGTACTGCACTTTTTTGCGATGAAATCCGGCTGAATAAATAAGAGCGTCTAGGTCTTCATCTGATGTATTTACAATATTTTCTGGTGTCAATCCATGATCAAGTAGCTAACAAAAAGATGAATCAACAAACGAAGTAAACAAAGAACAAAGCTGTATGGAAATTGTTACAAAAAAATAAACCAAATGATTTTGTTTTGTGCTTACCTTTCTCATTGTAGCAAAAGTGACTTCATCTTTAGTCTGTGAAGATAACATTAATGATATGAGTACATGATATCTATTTGTCTTTGGAGCAATATTTTTATCGTTACCCCACATAGCGCAACCCATAGAATCCTAAAAGAACCGTTGGTTGGAGTTTAAGGTAAAACAAAAACAAGCAACGCCTGTAATTACTCAAAGTAACGTGATAACCGCATGGAAGGTCCGAGTATACGTGTAAAGATAAGACAGCAAAAAAAAAGTGAAAGTAACCCTCACAGAGTATCGCCAACAAAAGAAAGAATAAAACGAGAAAGCGCGCAAAGTTTTTTCATCATTTTCGTTATTATGATTTTTGGAAACCATTAATAACCCTTGTCGCGGTTTTCAGAAGTTTTTATCATTACTACGTACAACTGGGGCTTCAATCTCACTTCTCATCTGCGCTATACCATCCCAAACTTTTTGAAAGTTTTTTTTCACTATTTAGTCGTTTGTTAGCCTCAAGGTGTTTAATTGATGAATATCGTACGTTTTTTGACGTCTTTTACTTCCTTTTTTACTTCATAAGCAATTTCTACTCGTTTACGTGATGCTGATCGTAGTGTGGATCTCCTTTTAGTTACCCCGGCGTCGTATACCTTTTCTTTTTTGATTTTAACGTTTTCTGCTTTAACCTTTGCTGTCTTTGCTCTGCCGCTAGTACTCATACCGATAATACACTGATTACAACTTTAAGCGCTTCTGAATAATATTCTTCCGAAAAGATGTCAAATACGCCTATTTGTATTTTATAATGCGCAATTAGTGTATTTCCACTGTTTATTGTGGAATGTAACTATGGAGCTTTAAGTCAGCATGGAATTCAGTGCAATTTATCCCGCCAACCTCGTAATACGCGTCTGACTTCAAAAAATATTGTTTATTGCTACATGTACGCGATTTAAACAAAAAAAAAGACTTACTCCTCCTTTTTGTGGAAGTTTCCGAGGTTCTGACTTTGCGCGCCAATAGAATACATAATGACGATTATAATAGCGATAACAGATATTGCTATTACAGCGAGCATTGACCATTTGTAAACAGAGATCTTAGCTTCAATAATCTCGTTAGCACTAATAGTGATACGCTTGTAATAGCCATCTGCGTCCTTTAATTTACTAGCATAGTAGTCATCTGCCTCTTTGAATACTTTCCTTGAGTACGCATCCGCTTTTGCCTTTATGTCGTTGTAGTACGCCTCAGCCTCTTTCTTCCTGTCGTTCAGAACAGTAGCCGCTTAGTCAAAGCGTTAGAGACGCTGTGGAAGATACAAGAATAGGTTCTTTGAGTACAAAAAAAAAGTACCTGCAGCTTTGTTCTTTTTGGCAACAGCATCTGCTTCACTTTTAACCTTGGTGGAATACTCATCGGCAGTCTTCTTTGTATCACGGTATATGATATCTCCATCACGTTTTTTGGTCTTGTAGTAAGTGTCACCTTCCACAATACGATCATCTTTGTACTTATCGGCTTGCTATTTAAAAAGAAATAAGAAAAATATGTTTAGACCTCTTACTCCTTTCATACCCGTCTTGCGTCTGCCATTAATATTTCTACCTCTTTTCTACTATCTTCTTTAAGCGATTCAGCTCTTTGTTTCAGCGTTTGAGCGTATTCTTCAACTTCAGCTCGTCTTTTTGCGTTTAAACCATCTGCTTCTTTAGCACGTGCCTAGAACCGTCACAAAGGACAAGATTAATTATTTACATACAGCATAGTATGCGTCCGCTTGGTCTTTTTTCTCCCTAAAATACGCGTCTCCTTGCTGTTTAAGCTCTTTGAGGTACTTCTTACCCTCGTCACCCAAACTCTTTGTCTGTTCAGCATTTTCGCGCGTTAGTTTTTCTCTTTGCTCCTGAAGTTGCTTTTGAGTAGCATCATGTCGCTCTAAGTCTAAACAGCTAGCGGTGAGATAATTCTTTGGTCACATGTGTCTCAAACAAAACCTACAATCTTTGTGTTCTTTATCCAAGCTCCGAAGCTTCGTTTCGCGTCTTGTAATCTCCTTTTGTAGCTCGATTATCTTGTCAACAAGAAGCTGTTCTTCTGGCTCCAATAGCTCGTTTATCCGTACTACCTAACTCTATCGTCACTACATTGGGTACAATAACACCCTCTAACCTTTGCTGCTACTTTTACGAGGCGTCCGTCCCAATACTGATCTCTTAGCGACTCTGTAGTCTTGCACGGTTCAAGAAAGGATCTACCACACCCTTCAACATCTTTACCGTTCTCTCCAAAAAAATAACCGATAGCTTTAGTATGAATCACCAAGTACAGTATCGTTGCTATTAAAACAACGTGTCTGTAGGTCATTTCGCCTTAGTTTTTTTTCGAAAAACAAATTAAAAAAAAATGAACTAGTTTGACGAGTTTGAAGTGAGTCACGTGACATCAACTTTGGACAAAAAACAAAAAGAGAAGGTACGTATTTGATGCTATTTGCTTTCTCCCTAAAGATATTACAAGAGCCAAAAAATAGTTGCAAAGAAAATCGAGAGGACAAAGAAAAACTCATTAAGAATTTTCAAGGCAAAAACCTGGGAATTGCATTCTGGTTTATTCGGAGTTCTTTAATGTACTGATAAGCACTTCGGCACTATGAGATACATATTACTGGCGATTAGTGCCTTTCTCTGTATTTCACTTATAAGTATGTTCTTTCGGTATTCCCTATGCGCTAATACGCTCAAGGCGCTCAGACGTATAATTTTGACAGGCATTTTGGCAACAGAGGGGACGGAAAAGGACAGTTTAACCTCCCGCATGATGTCACGTATTTTAGTGTATTTGACAGTACAACGAACGTAACTACAAACCGGTACGTATTTCATGTGTCGCACAAAACTTTCGTAACGTCTTACGCTCTAGAATCGCTGTAGCTGATACTCTGAACAACAGAGTACAAGTACTAGATTTATACGGTACGTTGTAAACGTAATTTAGCGTGTTTTTTTCGGAAAGCTTTAAAACGCTTAACAATTACTCCCAGGCGCATACATACGCGAATTTGGTACACCAGGCAATGGGACAGGCTCCCTTGCGTTTCCTCAAGGCATAGCTGCTCTATATGATAACGTCACCTACACCATTTTCGTTTCTGACACTCAAAACCACAGAATTCAAATCGCTTACGCTAGAGGTACGCGAAAAAACCGACAATTACTCAGAATGTGCTTTATTGTATTAACACGTTTACCTAGAGAATTTAACAGCACATGTTGGTTCATTGGGTGCATCACTTGGGCAGTTCATATCTCCAAAAGTACACGTGATTTTTTTGAAAAAAAGATCCTGTTTTGTTAATTTTTTTGTTCTTGCGTAGGGTGTTGCTGTGAGTAAAAAATATGGTATTTTGTTCGTATCAGATAGTGGTAACCATCGTATACAAGCGTTAAACGCTACTTCATTCAATGTACTTTACACATTTGGATCATTTGGAATCGAGAAGAGTATGTACTACTGAGTGGTTTTGCAGTTTTTTTAACGTAATTAAAGACCAACTAAGAGACCCTACTGGTGTTGCTTATATGGAAAACTTTGAGTGCGTAACCTCATTCTGTATTTAGACTTATTCTATTAGGCAAGTGATCGTTGTAGATAGGGGAAACAAGCTAGTCAAGATATGGAAAGTAAACAGTACTGCAGGTATTAAAAAGATTGTTATTCCTTCTGAACATAGTCTCACTTATATTTCTCTCTTTAGCTACGTTTCAGTCTGTTGTAAGTGAAGAGTTTGAAGACCCTACATATGTTACAACATCTTCAAGAAACAATTACTTTTGGGTGACAGATTTTGGTGCCAGTGCCGTCAAGGTTTTCGATAGATTTGGTATGTTTTTTCGTTACAACAACAATACATATTTTCTTACTTCCCAAAGGTGATTTTTACGCACAATACGGAAGAAAGGCAGGCTCAGGAAAAGCTGTACGTGGTTTTTCGTAAAAGAATTATCTGCACGTGTGATCAGTCATTAAATTACTTTTTTTGAAACGTCACAAAGTTCTTTCAGCGATTGACAAACAGCTGTAGGAATTCAGTGGTCCCTTGGGTTTAGCTGACGACCCTGTCAGTAATTATACAGTCGTTGTAGATGCTGGTAACTCGCGAATACAAATAGTAAACTCTGAGCCGGAGTTGACACAAAGTACGTTGTCTTTAACTTAGTTCTTTGAAGAAAAACTTCCTTCATACTTATTGACTGTTACTTTATTAAATCCTTTATGTAGCAACAACTGATCTAGCTGGTGTTCTTACTACACTCGGTATCAATGTATTAATAGCCCTTGTCTTTTTCGTTGGATTTCTTGTATGTAGAAGAATTGGAAGGTTCAAGAAATTCTATGAATCAAATTGCATGCCTTTTGAGGAGGATCCATGGAGGTACGTGTACTTTTTTGACATTATAGATATTGGTTCATTAAGCATACTATTTTAACGAATGATGACGCATTTCTAGGGGAGGAACAGCACCACAACCACCACCAGGCAATCCATTTAAACTATTAAAAAGAATTATTATGTACAGCGAAGACGAAATCTTTCACTCTCATGGCTTAGACGCTTGGGTTTACTTAAAATTCCTCAAGTATTGCCTACTCCTAGTATCTATATATGGTATATACGGTATATGTGTGATACTCATTATCAACAGTACGATATCAAGAAACGAACCAACATTCCTTTTTTTCTTTCATTACTTAAACTTGGGTCTGATCTTCTCTTTCTTCTTAGTTGTTGCTGGGACAAACAAGAGTTTGCCTAAAGATAGTGTAAAATATGTTACTGGTATTGAAATTTTATCAATGGCTAATATTTCTCGTGGATCAAGTTATCTCTGGTGTCATGTACGGTCAGTTTTTGTTAAATCGTTTTGTTTACCTTTGTTACTCGTGTAGATGGTAGGTGTTGTTTTTAATACTGTTGCTACTATGTATTTAATGAAGCGCTTCTACGATCAAGTACGTAATAGCATACAGCCTTTCAATTATTCAAACTCACGTCAAACAGTATCTCGTTAAACGCTTAGAGTACATTGGAAACCCAAACTTTGCAGAAAATTACTCAGCTATGATTACAGAGATACCTATTGATGCCTTAGAAGCATTGACTGGTATAATACCTGGTATCGGAGCTGTGACAAAGTATACAAATGCTGGAATTAAAGCTGTGGCGAAGGTACGCATAATAAAACATCAACAAAACTTCTTACTTTGCTGTTAGAAAACAAGTGAACTTTCACATATTCCAAACTTGCTTGAAGGTAAACAAGTTATTTTGGGCTTCACGTGTTTAATGTAATTACTAGATGGTGATGTGGAAGAGTTCAACGACGCTAAAATCAAGGCTTATCTTAATCCTGCTTTTAATAATCAAGTCAAGGAAGTACACAGAGTTCAAATAATCCCTAAAGTTAAAAAACTTCACCATGAACGTGAAGAACTTGTAAACAAGTTAGAAACGGTAATCTAGTTTTCACTGCTAAGTCGCTTTAAACTAAGTATACGTATAGGCCTTGGCTGAATGGACTGACAAAGGTGAACGACCAACTCATAAACCTAAACTGGTTCTTGGAGATGCAATAGATTCTATTGGTACAACAAATAACAAAAAATATAGTAACAAGTTTATGTTTTGGTTGCTCACCAGACTTTGTTAGATTACTTTACTTCACAGCTAAAGAAGAAAGATGAAGCATTGAAAGATATACTAAAAGATATAGATAACCATTCCAGTCCAACAGGCACTGCATTTGTGACTTTTGAGGTAAAAAAAATGAAAACGCAAACTTTTTTTTATGCCCACGTGTCTTTATTGATGTTCACTCTTTTTCCTCATACAGACAATATCTGAAGCATCTAAAATGGCGCAAACAAAGATAAATAAAACATGGTTAGTAGGAAAAGCACCTGAATTGAGGTAATTATCTGATTCTATGTACATCTCTTGATTGTTACTAACTTTCTTTACGCCAATAGAGATATCATTTGGGAAAATCTTGTTGCCTCTAGCAAGAGTAAATTCTTCCGTACACTAGCTGTACTAGCTATTGTATTTGCTATTATATTCTTCTATACAATACCTATTGTTGCAATTCAAGGTGTTGCAACCATACAAAATCTTGCTAAATTACCTGGATTGCACGTCTTCCCTTTATCTTATATTGCAACCCTCAAATCTAATAATACACTGTAGGAAATTTTTAGACAAAGCTCTCAACCCTGCTATACAAGGTTTTATTACAGGTACCTGCTGAAATTAGCTTGGAAGGCTTTTTTTTGCTTTGGTTAAGTCAACCTCAGAAAAATACAATCTTTTTATCTTTCAACTTGTTTACGTTTTTACAAGGTTACATACCTGTTATCCTTTTGATTATATTCATGGCAATACTCGTTCCTGTTTTGAGATTCTTGTCATCTCTACAGCAACCCCCAACTCAAAGTGAACTTGAGAGGTAACCTCACTTCCAATGAAGACGGTTGAAAACGTAACTCTCTTTTCAGATCAACTTCAGTCAAGTACCTTTGCTTCCTTGTGTTCAATGTCCTCCTGGTATCAACGATAGCAGGAGCAATAATGATAGTGCTGAATGATGTTCTAGAAGAACCTCAATCAATCGTAGGCCTCCTTGCAGCATCCTTACCAAAACAAGCTTCTTTCTTCATCAACTATATTATAACAACTGGTCTATCAGGAACAATGATGCAATTATGGCGTCCTGTACCTCTTGTTATTGCTCTAGTAATGGAAAAGTTCTTAGCAAAGACCAAAAGAGCCAAGAGGATAGTATGGCAATCGCAACCTTTCGAATATGCTGTCTTGTACGTATTGTTGTTTGAAAACTTTTCGAGTGTTTTTTTCTTCTAGCTTTTGACTGCTTTACCTTTAGCTATGCGAGCACCACACTAATTCTACTCATTGTCCAAATTTATGCTACCCTTGCACCATTCATTTTACCATTTGCGTTGTTATACTTTTGCCTTACGTTCGTCTCTCACAAGTACAATATAATCTGGGCAGACAGAAATCCTTACGAAGGTACTTCAAAAAAAAAACACGTGCTGAAATTTTACCATTGTCCAGGTGGTGGTAATTTCTTTACATCTATTTTCATAAGTGTAAATGCTGGCCTCATACTATACCAACTCATGTCGATTGGTGTATTCGCATCTTACAGCGTACGCTTTAGAGCATCTCGAGCAAAAACAAAAAAACAGTTTCACCGATCAAAAGTACTCACTTCTTGTAGTTTCCTTATGGTGCTATTGTTACTACTACACTTGTACTCACAGTTGCTTTTGTAATATATATGTTCTACCTTTACAGCTCTATTCAAACTTACGGAACATTGGTACGCTCTATTCACAATGACAAGCTCAAAAGCGCTTTTTTCTCCAAACTTGTATTAACCTTTTGTTCAGGTTGACTTGCCTACAAGACCGCCTCCTTCACCTGAGGATGGTGGAGTAGAGTTAGAAAACTCTCTTCTTGATCCTCTATTGAAGGCTCCTAAAGCACACATAAACCCTCAAGACCAAGGAAACGGTCAAGTGCCGTATCAAAGTGATCTCGCGTCTTTCAAACTAAAGTCAGAGATTTTATGTATGTTTATCTCGCTGTCTCACTTTATATCTCACAACGATCATAGCTGGTGGTGAATCGAACGATGTAGAGCTAGGATCAGAAGGTAACCACGGTAGTGATTTTGAAGAAAGCAAAGATGACGACAACACAAGGGAAGAAGCGATAGTTCCGTTAGAAACAACAAGTATAAACGTGCGTTAACTTTTGTTTTTATCAATCCTGGACGTGTTGCCGTTTCAAAAAAATAGTGAATCACGTGTGCTTTAGTTTAGCCAATTTAAGATTGGATTGTTTAAAATTGTGTTTAGGAAAATACATCTCATGAAGACACTGAAGATATTGATTTCATTGTCTAAAATAAAATTGGGAGTTTTTTGTACTTTGATGTTTAGTCACCGATTGACGTTTACGTGTTGTCTCCATATATCGCTATTGAAGTATTTTAGGTTTATAGAGAGCGTAATCCTTTTTTATCCTTTAGGCGTTAGTACACACAATACAATGAGCAAGACATGCACTGAATGTCTCGGGTAGAGGAAACACGAAGAAAAAAATACCCCGCTGAAGCCTAAAAGCCATTCAAGCTTAAAAACGTCTTGACGCAAGTGGCACTTAAATACACGGTAAACCGGAAGCCTCCGAATAGTTCGCTTCGCGCGCTTCATCAAAAAAAAGTCATAATAGCGCTAATGACGTGTCGTAATAACTTCTGTTCAAAAAAGATTGAATAAAATGGTTCTGGACTTTTCAAAACCTCCTTATTTCTCCAATCACGTGAATTTTTTTTTTCCCCCTTTCTGAAAATGTTAGAACAAAACTGGGCGACACAGAAAGCAACACATGCTAAAAGTAGCTCTATTAGTATTAGCCCTATGTCTTGTGGCATATGGTACGCCTAAAATAGCATGTTGGAGTTTGTCATTACCTTTGTAATTAAATAACGGCCATTTAGGACAACAAAACTCAGCCGACCGTTGCTCCGAGTTTAACGAAGAGCAATGTTTCGCAAATATCGGTGAATGCGGCTTTTGTACACGTAGCAACCAAGAATCCGGTTGTGTGAGTTGCGAAGGAGGTGATACTTGCGTAACTGATGATAACTCAGGTGTAACGGCAACATGGAATGGAAACTGTGGTATGTTGTTCGTTAGTTTCTTCGGTTTATTGCTTACTAAACTAACTACCAAACCTCCTTTTTATTTCCTGAAATGCTTATTTTGGCAACTCTTGGATGTTAGCCGATAGTTGCGGCCACTAAATTGCGGGTTGTGATTCACACATTTTATGGGAGTTGTCCTTTTGTTTTTTCGGTTTTTTTCTCGCGTTCCAACTGTTTGATTGACTGGTCTTTTTAGAGTGCCACACAGACGAAAAGGTTTGTGAGAGAAACCTTACACCAATACAACCTGGAACAAAACCAGCCCAAGCTAACTGCAAGTGGTGCGACGGCAACTGCCACAACCCTTTGACATCAAGCGTTTGTTGTGCGAAAGATTTGGATGCTTGTAAAGAATCTCGTGAGTGTTCATTCTGTGAAAGCAAACAACAATGCGTGGATAGCAGCGACCCTGTACGTAACCTTCATCCAAAGTTATTATCTAAAGAAACCATAGATCCTTGCCGAGTGCGAAGTTCAACCAGATGTATGTTCAAAAAAGACTGACGTAGAATGTAAAGAATCTCAAGACTGCTTGTACTGTGAGGACAAACAAGCTTGCTTCACTAATGATAATCAGGTACTTATTTTTTCCCAATGCATTCATATCTGATCAATTGGTATAGGGTCACGCTGATTGCGAAAAGCCAGATGATGTACGCAAACGCATCTTTAAAAAAATTATCACGTGATTTTCACGTGTTCGAAAAAAAAAAAAGTCAATCTTTTCTTACCTTTTTATAGACTTGTGACGCAGTGTGTCTTGCTGTTATACAACCTGTTTGTGGATCTGATGGTAACACTTACAACAACATTTGCGAGTTAGAAAAGAAACGCGACTGCAAGATTCTCGGTGCTGGAGACTTAAAGAAGGTTCACGATGGTCCTTGCTGTGGAGATTCTGATACAGAAGAAGACTGTAAACTCAACGAGAAATGTCAATTCTGCGACGGTAAATGCAAAGAATTAACAGCAACTGGTTGTGAAGGTATGATCTTTTTTCTAATTCATGTTTTATTGCGAAATCAATTGTTCTTTGATTGAGTGCTGACTGGGTATGTTATAGCATTCAACTGCTTGGTAGCAGGTGCAACACGCGAAAAATGTTCTGAATTATCAGAAAAAGGATGTGAGTGGTGCGCAGACAAAAAGATATGCCTCGACAAAGAAAATATTGGACAATGTGGTACGTTTTCTTTTTTTTTACCTTGCTACAAATCTGTATTTCTCACAGTTAGTCCTAGAACAAACAATTGATTGTGGCAAAATTGAAAAGAAAGATGATTGTAGAGCATCAAGATGTTTCTGGTGTGAAACTGAAGCATTTTGCAAATCATTTGACAATGTCAACCCAAATGTAGTTGCCGGGTGCAGTACGTTTCATGGTTTTTTTCCACGTTCAATTTGTTTGTTGGACTTATCTTTGGTAGGTTGCTTTGGCTTGGCTACTACTGAAGAAAAATGTGATGCACTCGGAGCATGCGAATGGTGTCCTCAAGGAAAGACTTGTCTATCAAAAGACGACTTCCCAAAAGAGAGATGTTTCAGTACGTTTTTCCTGTTTTAAAAAGTTACTTTGATCTAACTTTGTATACTAGTTAACATTGACCCACCAACCTGTCTTGCTTCTACAAACTTCTTTGGAGAAGCTTGTGAGATTAAAGGCGCCGCTAACGATGTTTCCTGCAAATACTGTGCTCGTGAAGGAGTCTGTATTCCAGCAGACACCCCAGAAAATGACATTCCAAAATTCTGTGGTAAGACCATAGCGCTCCCGCGTTACTTTCGTCACCAATGATTTACATAATAGATTGCGGAACTGATGATGAAGGAGTATGTGGTGAGCTTGATGGATGTCATTGGTGTAAAGACACAGTACGCTTTATCTTATCAAGACTTGTTTAGAATACTAATTTTCTTGAAGTGCGTCCTCAAAAAAGACATTGCAGAAAAGTGCTTGGATACACCTTGCTCAGAACTATCTGGTGATCAATGTACAGGAGAATGCTCCATTTGTGAAACTGATGGTAGATGTTACGCTGAATCACGCAAACCTAAATATTGCTGTACGTAACCGAGAAAATTTTAAAAAAAAAAAGTGTTAACCTGTATTTTAGATTGCGAAAAGATTGAGAACCAAAGAATTTGCGAAAGCATCGGAGATGGTCTCATCAGAGGTGCTTGCAGTTGGTGCCAAGACGACGCAAACTCTGACAAGGGACAATGTGTTCGCGGTACTCAATGTGACCCAGGACAAGGCGTTGCTTGTTCAAGAAATTTGGAAGAAGACGAATGCAAAACTTGCTTTTCATCAAGGCATGTTTTTTTAAGTTCATTGAAGCCACCAATACTCATGTTTTCCTAGAACTTGGAGTTTCTGTCCTAACGTAGGATGTATTCCAGGGGATACATGTGATAAACCAGATGTATGCCCAGACCCAGCTGATTCACCTATACCAATCGTTGAATGTGTGAGAAAGGTAAGAAATGCTCATACTTTTTTCTTCTTTTTGATTTAACATTTCGCACTTCCTACTCACTTTTTGGTCGTTTAGTTGAATACTAAGATTGGCGTTGCTTGTCTTGGTTCTGATACTCCAAACGAAAGAGTAGAATTGGCAGTAAACTCAGCCCATAACACTCTCGTGGATGCCATGATTGTACGAAAACAGAGTTTTTGTTAAAAAACACATCTTTGTTTTACTCACTTTCTCTCTTCCAGGATAACTCAAACCTCCCAAGTATCTTCGAAAGTGGACGTTCAAGACAATACCCTGCTTGTTTCTTCAGGTACATCATACTTTTTTGCTATCCAATTAAATGCTATGAGCTCCAAACTTACAAGCGTTGTTTAATAGAGTTGAGTTCGAATTGACCAAGAAACCTCGCTGGTGTATTTGCGATAGATGCGTAGATATCGATACTACAAGATTATGTCCAGGTAAGGCTATAATATGACTCCAATCACAGGAGCATCAGAAGGGCGTGACATGAGATTAACACTTTTTTTCTTTAGCACCAAAATGGAAGATTATCTTCAAGGGTGTTTTGGCAGATGCTGATCTCATCAACAAGATCAAGGTTTGGTTCAAATTGAAGTTCCCTAACATTGACCTCGAAGATATTATCATTAAAATACGTAAGATCAAAAACCCCTTGCCTTTTATGCTCCAAGCAATAAACCTAACAAACCAACTTTCTAGTGCAAGCAACTACAAAGAGACAAGACACAACAAGTGCTGAAATTAGCGTTGCTGGTGATAAAGTCACTGATACTGATGTTGCTGCCATTGATGACGGTCTTTCTGATCCTTCTTTGGCCGACGCTGTTGGTGCAGAAGTACAAGGAGTAAGTTGCATCTTTTGCTCTTTTCTTTCTTTTTTCAGCTTTCTGACTATCGTCGATAGGTACAAACAACTGGATCTGGAGTCTCTCAAACAGGTTCTTCACAGACAACTAATGGACAAAGCTCTAGTAATGTAATAGTTGTTGGATTAGCCCTTCTATTAGCTTTGGTAGGCTTATTGTTGTAATTTCCCATTCAAAATAAACTTCAGAAACCTTACATTGCCATGTTTTATATAATGCAAGCCCATATGCGAATTGAAGATACGCTTAGTGTCCAATACCGTAGCATATCCATCGAAACTCCGAAGCATTTGTTTGATTATAGCTGAAAGCGCTAACCTAAGGCGTACTAGTCAAGCATCAAGCCATTTGCAAAAACCCAACCGGTGACCGTTCACAAGACGCTAGACAATTGCTGTTAAGTTTTAAGGTTACATAGCCAGCGCTATCCTAGAAGATCGTGTTTAGGAGCTAAATAAGATTGTCTTTGAAGAATCTATAATGCAACAAGTCTGTGTTTTAACTAATTCTTACATTTTTTTTATTTATTTTTTGTTGTTACAGTTTTCTTTTTTGTTGTACATGTATTTTCTTCCCTAATATCCTTTCATAATTGCCTGAAAATCACGTGTTTGAGCACGTTTATTTCCTTTAAGTTTTTTACTAGATTTTTTCTTTTTAGAAAGGCTGCACAGTCCACAACGTCCATGAGAAGCCATACGACAACAGTATTTTGTAGTACGGCTATGATGATCAATACAACAACCTGCGCCACCCCTTTGTCCATGCCTTCCGTCTTTCTCAGCATCCTTGCATTGATGACAGAATTTAACAGTGCCATTAGTGCGTACGCCGTATCTTTTACCAGTGATGCGCATTGTGTGATTATGAGGTGTTGTGTTGTTGTTGTTTATTGAGGTATTATGGTACAATAAATCTTCTGAAGGCAAGCAGAAAATAGTAAATTTCAGTGAACAGTTTTAGAATTTCCTTGCGTAACACTCATCTGAACGGGTTATTTAGAATCTTCATTGATTCGCGGTTATCATCTGAAAAATACTGTACAAGAGGCGAGTTTGGGCAAATGACTCATCATATTGTGAAGAGGCAGTTTACGTAATTTGTTCTGTTGACGCAAAGTTCCCACGTGTGCGCCTTTCGAACGAAACCGATCTTTCGCACCCATACACCAATAGGATAGTATCCAGTTTAAATGTTTGTATTTTATTGCTCGCTTTTTAAAACAAAAGACAAGTTGTTTTTAAAAATCAGAATCTTGACGACAACCAAAGCGACTACGAACAAGAAAGTCTACCGAAGATCCTTACTAGGTATGAGTGACTTTAAAAAAAAATTACAACTGTCAACATTGAGGCAATAATGGTGGAGCCAGCTATGACGTGTGCTCCTCATAGAAGCGTAAAAAGCCAAAAGCGGAAGTAGACCAAAAAAAGGTTATGCAAATGACTATAAATTAGCGCTGTGCGCGATTTATTAGAGTAATCCAGTTAACAGTATACGTGTCTTGGGCGCAAGGTGACTGGAGAAGAAGTAGAAGCAACAATGGCTGCAATAGCATCATAAGCGTTTCTGCACTTTCTTCCTCTGAGTTGCTTGTTCCAGCACGCAACACAGGTATCAGAGTTGATTGTGTTTACTTGAGTGGTGAAAGCGTTGTTTCCAGGAGCAGCGATGACGTTGTATTTGACGTCTACGGTGATATCAGGTTCTCCCATGCCGGTACTATCGACGAAGGTTTGTGTAGCGGTTGAAGAGTAAGCAATCAAGTTTGATGGAGGGAGAGGGCTGAATGCACCGACAAGGTTGCTAGAGTAAGCAATACGACCGGTATCTGGTTGGTTGATTACGTAAAAGGAGTCTTCGAGATCGAAAAGGCTGGTTCCTTCAACGCCAAGGGTAACTGGTACAGTATCGACTTGCAACATGCAGTTTTGCTCGTAGATTGCAGTTTTGTACCCGTTTGATGGGCTCTGAGCTACTACTGCGATTACGCAGAGTGCGAGAAGTGTTGAGAGGAGGAGTTGCATTGCTTGTTGATGTGTATTGAATAGGAAATTAGATAGCTTTTTAGGAAGTAGAGTTTGATAGTCAAAAATAAAAATTACTGCGGTGCAGTTTGTTTACTTAAAAATCTGGCTACTGTTGCCTATTGTACGAAGTATTACTTATTTGTTTTTCGGACACAGTTACACACAAGACGCAGTATGGAGCAAGTTTTAGTATGTTCAGAAAATTGTATTTTGGTTTTACTTACTTACAAGTCATACTTCAAAAATACGTTGTAGAAAGGAAAAAAACGCAAAGCCACCGAAAAACAAATAGAATACAACTCATTTTTGTTGTTCCTATTACCCATATTCAAAATGGTTAAAGTTAAACTTCCCGTCAGTATAAAATATCAGAAGTCAAAAAAACACGAAAAACTTCTAACTTCATACTGTTTTATGTTTACAGTACAAAGATGGTTGGGGATTTTTTAGTGTTGTTTGCTCGCTTTCAATAGTGTGCGCAAAGTTTCCATATTAGCATTGTTTGATTTACTATATTTGCTGTCGTTGGTTAACCCGTATTCGGTTTTCAGAATTTGTTGTAGCACACTTACAGATGATGTGGCAACTTTCTTACTGTACTTCAGAGTTTAAGGACTAAAATAGAGAATACCATATTTGTTTTAGTCAAAGCTCCAATACAAACTCTATATATGGTTTCTTAGAGTTCTCATACTTCACTTACGTTACCCAGCAAACGTAGAGACGTTCTGATAGATACTTGTGAATTATTCAAGTATTGCGATATCTAGGTATTTAGCGCTCAGAATATCTTTCTCTGCGTAAAATAAAATAAGTTCAGTACTTGGTTTACCCGACAACCTAATCAACACACATGTACACGCGTCAACTTACTTATGTTCAGTAGTCGCTACAATAGTCTTGATAGCCCTAAAGATAATTTACAATAATTGAAATTAACTTCTAACTTTTCTCTCGAAAAGTACTTTATTACGGCTTTTACTCCCACAAAATGTCCGGTATTTCTACACATATAAGCCCAATATAGTCTATGTCCTTACGACAATGTAATATTTGATAACGAGCTCCATTAAATTATCAGTGACGGAGTAAAACAAAAAAGAGAGTTGGGAAAATGGGCTTGTGATTTATTGTTTTTGATTTACAGCTCATGTTCATAGAAGATCCAGCTAGCATTCTTAGCAACGGTAATGTAAACTAATGAATCGCTTTTAAGCTCTTCATCAATTTCATTCCATATATCCTGGCATATCTTAGCCATGTACATATCCTCAGCCCAGATGTGCAAAATCTGCTTTTCCCATTTATCCTTTTTTAGGACATTTTCAGTTGACTCGATGATACCGTACAACTTTTTCTTGAGAAGCCTACGAGCCTCCTCTTCGTCGAAACGGCCTTCACCGTAGTGCATAGCACGAGTGACAGAAACCCCGATTTTCTGTTCACCAATGGTTATTGAGTAATCCGTAATCTTAGATTGGCAGCAATACTCAATTTCCATTTCAGTTTGGTCTAATTCAGCTTGGTAGAGAGCCTTTAAAACTTCAAATGACATTGCCTCTGAGTAAACAGATGTACCACCAGCCTAAAATACAACATTAATATTTGTTCATGTACAAGCAGAGACGAAAAAAAACCAAATCTCAGGAATTTCCAAAAATAGTTTGATTTCGTGAAAAAAAAAAGCGAGTTGTGGAAAATGCTGTAACGTACGTTAGGGACTGTTAATAGTCTAACTCCACCGTCACTGAGGTGCATCTGACCCATTGGTACACGTGCAGTGAAGGTGTCAATGATCAAACCATTCTGACGAGTGCCATCAAGCCACGAGTCGAAAGTGAATGTATTCTTGAAAGGTGATTTGATTTCACAGTCGTCGCTTATGTAGTACGAGAAACGTTCACGCTGTGGTTGCTGCTTTTCTTGTGATGATCGCTGGGGCGACAACAACTTGCGGTGAGGATCCTGCGACAAAACAGGAGCTACCAAACCCCCACTGCTTCTCTGGCTTATAATTTTCTCGTTTATCGGGGTTATTATAGTAGGGCATGCGAGAGAAATGGGAGAGAGACGTTGGTTCGCACTTGTGTTCGAGCGGTGATTGTCCGGGGCTACGAATGCGTCGCATAGGCTTTCGCAAGGACTGCTGGGCCTGAGAGGGCGTCGAGGATTGCAGGGACTGGGAGTGCGGTGATTGAAGACATCTTTGGAGTTGGAGACTTTGTTCGGGCTGCTGTTGCGGCGATTGTTCACTCGTTTGGCGTTGCGGGGATCGCTGTTGCGGGCTTTGGGGCTGTTGCTGCGGGCTTTGCGGTAAACTACACGGTAAACTTCTCGGATAGCACTGTAAGGGCGATAAAGAAGCGAGCGAGTTTGCTTGAAGCATTCGGTTTAGGTGGAATTGCTGACTGTATTTTGATAAGCGTATTTGAGACATCTGGGTGTATGAGGAAGGAAGGAGGAAGTTTTAAAGCGTTGTTGAGGGTTGGGTTATTGTTAAAAATGGTATGAAAATAGTGTTGAATTTTCATGAACGAAAGCCGCATTCATGATTTAGGGAGCCCTGTGACGGTATTTTCTGTGATCGAAAGACTCACTGTTTTCGCTTAAATTTCTTTCTACTCTATTTACATACAACACAGACAACTCCTCGCATATTATGACAACTATTGCCGACATTAGAAAGAGCACTTACAACGTTCAACAAAAATTACGCCTTGCTTTGGATCAAATAAGCGAAATGCCGTTAGGCGCTACACCACGCTATTGCCAATTGTTTTTCTTACCTAAACAAGATTTAAACCAGCCATCCGCTGTTGTGGCTTTCTGCCCTTTTACAATGATACAAGCAGATGGCAAGACGCCTAAGGAGGCAGCAATGCGTTGGATGGAGGCTGCCCGAGTGAAATTTGGTTTACAAAAGTGGCATAACATCTTTTCAACGTACGTACTACATACCAAAGCTCAGACTGAGCTTGTATTGTTTTGTATACTTTAATTTGTAATTTTAACTCTAGGACCCTCATGGATCGCAAAGTGCTTTTTGGAACCCGAAACAACCAACCTGTTTACATTATAGACTTTATTAACTCGCCTATGGTTGTTGTAGCAGAACCTTCCAAAAAATCAAGTTTCTTCACTTCCAGTGAATCCCTACACAACAGGTACGCGTCTACTAGCATTTTCGTAACCTCATCTACAATTTCACTTCGTTTATCTGAAATCGTTTCTTCTATTTTGGACTTATTTTTCGTTTCACTTACCGTTTAACCTACTATTTAGCCAACTCTCAGCTGACGCCGCCCAATTGGAACAAACATTACCTGCATGCGTTTTGGATTGGCGAGTCAAGTGCACCCCTATAATTCAGGCTGACACTACTTTAAACCCAAATTATATAAACTAAAGGCTTACTTTACAAGGCATCAACCTCATCGCTGGAAAGAATGTAGCACTACCTTTGTACGTAAACTACTCTTGAGAACGACTGATGCGCTTGCAAGTAAAGAGACTCCGACGGACTGCAGTAATAACAGAAAATAAGACTACTAAAGACTAGTTACAACAACAGATTTTGATCACGTGATTCGTTGACTTTCAAACAACAAAGCAAGTACCGAAATATCCCGTACCATACACGTTTCCAATAGCGTTTACATCAATTAATAAAGATAATTTATTTACTAAACGTTTATTTCATGTGCTTACTTGTAACGCAATCCCATCAACTGCACAGCTCGGGTAAAATGATTGTCAAGTGAAATAGGGATCCGTACTTGTATGGACGAGGCATTGAAGAGGAACAGTATTGCAGGGATATCGAGTGCATACTCAACTCCAGCAGTTTGTATTCCATTTACTCAAGGACGTGTTGCAATCAACAATCATCACCTTACAGAATTGATGCAGTATTTCTAACATTCTAACTTAAAAGAAAACGGTGGCAAATCCTTACACTGCCATATGTTGACAATGTTGCCTGTATGTACATGTTTATTGTATTATAAGTCTTTTAAATGCCATGCGTATAAGGTGCAAGTACTCGCCTAATATTTACTCTGGTATTAATCAACGGATCGCATCTTAAACAACTATGTGTTGAGCGCCATGAAGCAAGCTTGATTTTTTCTGGTGCATATATCAGAGATTCTACTTTTTGTTGTACTGTTGTGCTGAAGTTAACTACATTTCCAAATATAACAACAGATGGTGCTTTGACATTGTTGGTCTTTATCACGTTTGCAATTGTGCCCAATGAAGCAGTGAATTTTCTTTCGTTTGGCTTTGAAGCATCTTGTATAACGGCTGCTGGAAGGTTTGACGGGTATCCTTTTCTGCAAATAATGTTTAGTATGTTTGTATGATTGAACACGTGATTTAATGCTTACGTTTTCAAATGATCTACTACCATTTCTATACGACTGATTGCCATCAATACAATTAGTGTTCTAGTCTTGGAATATGCAGGCATGTCAGGGAATCTGCCACCTTTTTTCAAATTGTCAGATACAGGAAAGGTGTAGAAGTATCGTACCAGTTCCATATGCTGTGGTGATGATCGCTTGATCAGCGACACCTCTGTGAGTTAAAGGAATGCGAGCTGCTGCTGGAGCTGAGTATGCGCTTGATATCCCTGGGATTACGTTTACTTTGTATCCTCTTTCTTCAAAATACTGTTCCTCTTCAATGCCTCGTCCATACAAGTACGGGTCACCACATTTCAGTCTGACAACGCGTTTGCCCTGAGGATATGTTAAGAAGATGATACATTAGTGTGATAGACGTACTAGTTCCAAGTGTTTGAGTACTATAGCATCAGACTCTGCTTGGGCTCCTTTTCCCCTTCGCCTCACTATCACTTCAACATGCTTTGGAATCATGGCTATAATTGGCTTTGAAACTAAATAATCTGCAACAACAACATCTGAACTATTGATGGCTTTGTGCGCCTTTAAAGTAAGAAGCTCTGGATCGCCTATGAAAGTAAGACATTGAACAGTTTTGTGTTGAATCTTTACCTGGACCAGCTCCAACTAAAAATAATTCTCCTTTTTGCTCCTAAAGATTACTTAGTACTTCGTTCTTAATGCTCCACGTTTCACATACAGGAAGAGATTTAAATATATCAGGTGTAGCATCTATCTTAAACTGTTCAAGAAGAGTCTCAATTTGGTCATCTGTCAATTGTGACAATCTGTCAAAAGAAGCGCCTTCACATAGTCTAGATACCCAACGCATTCTTTTTCTCGAGGACTCATGAGAGCTTTCTATAACCCTGTAATGTAAATAAGACATTGATCACAACGTAAAGGCACTCTGGGAGTATGACGTACTTGACTCTTGCTCGGATTTTACCTACTTTTTTAATTGCTGGACCTGCATTTTTTGGCAAATGTCTTTCAATGTTTTTTCGGATAATACTACTCGCTAATGAGAAACAATATGTGGTTTATACTTATTATAACATACCTAGATAGTTTTGGCCCGTTTCCGTTTGTCGAGACACCAATTTGAAGAGGTCCATCTCTCATTCGACTCATGAAGTAGAAATCACAAAATTCTGGTACATCTGCAACGTTTGCTATTATACGTCGTTGTCTGCATAGAGTGCCAATCATGTGTGATACTTTTGGGTCGTCGACACAAGATAGAACCATGACTAGGATGAAAATAAACAAGAAAACTGAGAAAAATATGAAATTATTGTTTTTGAGAGTTTGGGCGTTGCAACAAAATTTGTGCACGTGATAAAATATGGTAACAACGCGTCAATGTTGTTAACATGTTTCGTGTGTCATTACATTGTTATGAAATAATACACAAAATATGTTGTATCAAAAAGAAAAAAAAAGTTTTCTCTCGTACATTTGCCGTCCAAGTCGCTCTCCTTGAATAATCGATCATGGTAGATGACTTGAGATTTTTCTAGATACAAATTAGATAGTCATTTTAATAAACAAGAGGGTACAACAACGGAAAAATAGTACTTAGGAATTTTCCCTTTTTTGCTGTTTTGATTTTTTTTTCAACGCACCAATGCGATAGCGCAAGTCCTCGTGAAGCTGCTTATTATTAGGCGCCACTAATGTTACTATTGCGTCTGCTTCTAGTGCAGCGAATACGCGCTCTGACGCAACTTGAGAAGCGTTAGTAAAAAAGAAATCGGCTAATTTCTCTTATTACCTTGCCCACCACCTACAACAAGAATATTCTTTCCGCCCAATCTGTAGGCAACGATTAAAGATGCTCCTGGTTCAGGATCTTTAACTTTTTTCTCTAAACAAAATGCTGTTAGTTTGACGTTCTTCTTTTAATGTTATTTTTTACAATACCTTCGGTTGATACTCCTTGTGTTACTCCCCTCATTTCTACGCTCAGTTTTTTGCTTCATCATAGTACTAAATAATTAACTAGAGCGTGGAGCAGAAGCATGCCTAATTAAGGCATAAGTTTTCAAGAATTATTACGCAGGATGTACAGCGTGGTACAATTTTTTCCTTTTTGGGCTCTCAACTGTGATGCCTGTTACCATTATATTACCCAGAGACGACCAAGAGCGCATTTGTTCATTACATAACAAAGTAACCTCTTTTACATTTACAAAAAAATGGCTGAACAAGGCGTCAAGTTTATCGAAGCTAGTGCCCAACTAGCAGACTTCGTGTATATAAGTAAAGATCTGGACTTATCCAAGCAACAGTATAACGACAGCGCGAAAGAAAAGGTAAATCCGCGGCGGAAATAGCGGGCAATTATTATTTTTTTATTCTTTCTCACACTATCTTGAGATTGTGGTTTTAGCCACGCCGTCATCTTCAACAGCACAAGACGGTAAAATAACAGCTCTATACAGCTCTACAAGCCAACTCATCGACTTTGCTCCAAACTTGTTTCAATATGCGTCTCAACAATTATCATTTTTACACAACGTTATAAAATCACGGGGTGATAATGTAGGCGAATTCATACGCGCAGTAAACGAATCAGGTAAGCAGAAAACTTAAAGAAAATTGAAAAAACGACAAGTTGACACTTTGTAGGCATTGCAATCTTATTTTCTTCACAACCTCAAGAAGCTTATGATCTACTTGTTGCTGGACACGCTTTATCTGTTAACGGTAACTTACCAGTATTACACGTGATTTCAAAGAGCGCCCTCGCTTCTTCATCACAAGTACTTTTTTTAGTTTTAGTTTTTTATTGTTACCCAGCCCTCTGACTGCTTTTTAGATTATCCCACTATCTGCAGCGGATCTAAGCAAACGCGTAGATGCTGCCAGTGTCAAGAGCATCCATGAGCTAAGCTCACAACAGAAAGGTAACGATTTTTAATCAAACTTGTCTAAATTGTTTGATAGAATCTCTTGTTTTCAGCATAAACCAAGCCACCTCAAAGCACGCAGAACAACTACAAGATATACTAGGATCTTTCAAACCATCTTATAAATTTTTTGATCTCATTTCGGGATCAAGTAGCTCAACAACCACCCTTGTAGCCGTAAATGAAGGTACAACAATACTTTTCTATTCGGTAAAAATATATTTCGTACTAACTGGGTGATAGCTGCACGTGCTCTTGCCACTAAAATATCACAAAAAGACGTTGGCGTACTTAGTGTGCGCGTTTACCGCCCATGGGATAGCGAATCATTCTTAAAAGAGCTACCAGAGGGAACAAAGGATATCATAGTTGTATCTAATTCAAAGTAAGTTATTTCTCGCGCGCTGATTGAACGGTTACTAACTTTTATCAGCGCGTTGCTTCTTGATGTCACATCTACAATCCACACAAAACAATGGGGTGATAAGAAGGCACCAAAAGTACGCTTTGTAAAGCTACTCAGCCTCGATTTCGATGAAGACAATATCGCAACTGTTCTTAAATCTGATTGCAAACCTGATTACACACTTGGCATCTCATCAGGTTAGTAAATAACATACCAAAAACTATCACTTACATCACCGTTGATGTTGTAGGAGATCACTCTGATGTATCACTACAGAAAAAGACCCCAAACAATGCTCATATTGAACCATATAACTCTTTGATGCAACAAGCTTTTGGAGATCGAGCAAGTGTTGTGAATGAAGTAGAAAGTCAAAACATCTGGGGACCTAATGTATCGAAAGAAAAGATAAGGTTCTGGGAGAAGGAATACAAAGGTAGGTTGATTAATCATATATTTAGTTACGTGTAAACTTACTTCGGTTGTAGGAAACCCAGAGTTCGGATTTGGAAGATTACTAGCTGCATTACAGAAACGTGAAGTTTTTGCACAAAAAATTTCTAAAGTTGTAAATTCTCCTGGAGTACCAGCCTCCCAACAACTCCGTACTGCTCTCCAGCAGTGGTCAGGTAAGTTTTAATACCATTATCATTTGAAAAAACAACAATAACACGTGATTAGAAAATAAGAATGACAGCAAACAATGCGAAAAATTCGGAAATTCTGCAAAAGCCGAACTTGAGAACACTCACAAGGATCATCCGTTGTTATCAGAGATATACAAACAACGTGATCAGGCATGAATGATTACCACTCGTACTTTGTTAATGCTTTTCGTAGTTCAATGTAAAGTCGCATTGGCTTTTTGGTAGTGATGATTGGGCTGTTGATATTGGATACTCAGGTGTTCATCACGTGATTTCTTCAGGAGAAAATGTAAACTTACTTGTGTTCGATACAGTACCATACTCAGAGCGCAAAGATCAAAAATCGTATGTCATTTCCAAACTTCTTATATTGAGCTCAAGATTCTAATGTATGATCACAGTGTCAAGAAGGATATCGGTTTATATGCAATGAACTACGGAAATGTGTACGCTGTTATAGCTTTTGGAATGTGGCTTGCTAAAAATGTACTCTAGATATGTTGCTTCTATCGCTTTCTATTCTTCGTATTCTCAAGCACTACATGCATTTGCTGAAGCTGATGCATTCGATGGACCTTCTGTAATTGTTGCATACGCGCCAAAAGTAGAAGGTACGTTTGTTTTGTACAATGATGACAAACAGCTTTATTAATGGTTTTATTTGTAGGCGGATCACATACTGCAATGCTTAAAGAAACAAAAGATGCAGTAGACAGTGGATTTTGGCCACTGTATAGATGGAATCCTAGTCTTGCTGACGAAGGTAAAGACCCATTCATACTCGACTCAGAAAAAACAAAGAAAGAAATTGAAGATTTCTTGAAAAGGTATAAAGAACCAAAACCCTTCACCTTATTAACACTGTTACAGAGAAAATCACTTGTCATTGCTTGTGAACGCAGAACCTGAATACAACCCTGAAATCACGGCATCTGTACAGGCTGATATGAAGGCAAAGCACAAAGAAAGAGTCAATAAGGTAGTCATAGCTATTTCGTGAAATTAAATGTTCATCTCGCTTACAAATGTTAGAATGCGTCATCCTTTGCAAGTCTCCTATCTGGTCTTGCTCTTCCTCCAATGCTTATACTATACGGATCTGATGGCGGTAATGCTGAAGGAGTAGCCACAAGATTGAAGCTTGAAGGGGCGAAACGTGGATTTGCCACGAAGTCAACAGCAATGAATGACTTGGAACCGGAAGATTTAAAGGTACCGTTGAATGAATGTTTAGTTTTTTGTTCAGTGGACAAATCTTAACCTTTTGAGTTATAGACACAAGATCTCGTAGTATTTGTTGTATCAACAGCGGGTCAAGGCGAATTCCCAGGAAATGCCAGAGACTTCTGGAAGACACTTGCATCTACAGACTGCGATGAACTTGACCTTTCAAATGTCAAGTAAGGCTTCTTATTAGGTAGTTAAAGTGATTAAAACTAACACTCTACTTAGGTACAGTGTGTTCGCCATGGGAGATCGTAACTACTGGCCTAACGATATTGAATACTTTTGCAAGGCTGGTGTTGATATTGATAATAGAGTTGATGCCCTTGGTGGTCAACGTTTGAGTGAAATTGGTCTTGGTGATGATCAAGATGATGACTCTTATGAAACTGCCTACCAAAAATGGGAACCTGCTTTATGGGAATCTCTAGGTGTGGGTGGTTCTGGTGAAGAAACAGAGGTTGCACCAGGACTACGTCCTGATGAGATTATTAAAGGATCTTCAAACTTTTTGCGTGGAACAATTCTTTCAGGATTAGATGACGCTTCAACCGGTGCACTTGCTCCTGAGGACACAAAGTTGGTACGAGATTTTTACCTTTTCTTGTTTGCCTTTTGCTATTAGTGTATCACGTGATACTAATTTGGTTTTGTAGACTAAGTTTCATGGTATTTATCAACAAGATGACAGAGATCTTCGTGAAGAACGAAGGAAACTCAACATGGAGCGAGCTTTCATCTTCATGATTCGTATCAGGTACGTCCTTTGTATTTTGATTGAGTATACTAATCTCTACTTCAGAGCACCAGGTGGTGTTATTACTCCTGCACAATGGGTAATGATGGATACGCTTGCAGATGAACGTGGAAATGGTACTTTCAAGCTAACAACTCGACAGGTAAGACTATTGTTGAGATTTGTATTTATAAGTTCTGACTTGTTTTCATTTAGTCTGTACAATTACATGGCGTATTGAAGAAGAACTTGAAACCTGCCATTCAAGGCATTAACAGAAGCTTAATGGATACATTGGCTGCTTGTGGTGACGTTAATCGTAACGTTATGTGCTGTCCACATCCTTTTCAGAGCGAAGTTCACTATGAAGTTGATCAATTCGCAAGAAAGTTATCTGATCACTTGACGCCAAAAACATCAGCGTACCACGAGATTTGGCTTGACAAGAAGCTTGTAAAGTACGTTCACGTGTACTTTAAAATTTTTTATTCAATGTTCTCTTAGAGGTCATGCTGTAAAGGATCATGAACCGCTTTACGGATCATCATATTTGCCAAGGTAAAGTCGAATTATGATACAGTTTTGTGTTTATTTTGATTTTTTAGAAAGTTCAAGGTCGCCATTGCTATACCACCAACAAATGATGTTGATGTATTAGCTCATTGCCTCGGGTTTATTGTTATGGTTAAGGACGGTAAAATCCAAGGATGCAATATCAGTATCGGTAAGCAACCTTCTTTTGCTGTAACGCATTTCTAATGTTAAATTAGGTGGTGGCATGGGTATGACACACAATAACGAATTGACATATCCTAGAGTAGCAGAGGTAAGTGTTGATATGGAATATATCTTAACTCGTATCTAACTGTATATTTCTAGTACTTGGGCTACGTACCTTGGGATGAGGCAAATCTTATCAAAATTGCTGAAACAATTATGATCATTCAACGTGATTATGGTGACAGAGTAAACAGGTATGTACAACCAGTGTTCCGTTTCTCGTTTTCCGTCCTGCGAAGGTTTATTGACGGATTACGTTAGAAAACATGCTCGTTTGAAGTATACCCTAGAAGATCACGGTATGCCTTGGTTCCGCAAACAAGTCGAGTCGCGAACTGGCTTGAAGATTCAAGACTACGTCCCTTATAAATTCGCATCAAATGGAGACCGCTATGGATGGACAGAAGGATTCAATGGAAAGTTGTTCTATGGCATGTTCGTTCAGAATGGCCGCATTAAGGGTGAGTATCCACAAAAAACCTAAGAGCTGCAAAAACTAACTACTATTTTCATTAGACCAACCTGACTACAAACTAAAAACTGGGCTGCTGGAAATTGCAAAGATGCTTGATGGTGATATCCGCCTTACTGCCAATCAAAACGTTATTCTGGGTAACATCAATCCTGCCCAAAAGGGTCAAATTGAAGAGTTGCTACACAAATACAAAATAAGCAACGACAGGTAAGTTATTCCGTGTTTTTTCTTGCTTTGTGGCTAAATAGTTTTTTTAAAGGTTGACTGGATTGAGATTAAATTCAATGGCTTGTACAGCGCTACCAACATGTGGATTAGCACTTGCTGAGAGCGAAAGATACTTGCCTACGCTTGTGACAAAACTAGAAGAGAAGATAAATGAAGCAGGATTGAGAAATGATGCAATCACTATCAGAATGTCTGGTTGTCCAAATGGATGCTCAAGACCATACGTCGCTGAGATTGCTTTTGTTGGACGTGCACCGGGCATATACAACCTCTATTTGGGTACGCTAGATAATTATAAAGTGCGATACCAACTTACGTTGCGTGCAGGTGGAGGATTTTCAGGAGAACGTGTTGCCAAGTTGTACAAAGATTCAGTAAACGAGCAAGAAATTTTAGATATTCTTGGTCCAATGTTTCACCAATTCTCAACAGAACGTGCTGATAAGGAGCACTTTGGAGAATTCTGTATTCGCAAAGGATATGTAAAGGCTGTACTAAACTCTAAGACAGACTTCTGGGCACCAAATTAAGTGCTTAAACAAATACTAAAATAAAAAAATGTACAGAAACAATTTGCTTGTCAATTTCACTTACAATCTCCGATGGCTTCTGCAAGCACTTGGAACCCTAGATAGTCATGCTCCCGTTCTAGCAATACAGTTAACATCGTTGAACAATGCGTCTAAACTAGATTATACGCTGTTAGCTACTAACAAGCCATGTTCAAGCATAGAACAACTCGTAGAATACGTTAAAGTCATAATATATTGTGTTCTTGTCGCTATGTACAACCAGTAAATCCTGGTGAGAAAAAAAAGCCTTTGCATTGGCCATTTATGATTGTCCGTCCTTCTGTTGTTGATATGGCAATCTACCAACACTCTTTAAATGCGTAAAAGTACCCTCTATTTTTCGTGTTAGTGCGCGTTCTTGCAGTTTACGTGTAGGCGTACCAAGGCGCTTTGTATAGTCGTCAAGTAAAGAAACGGTTTTTTCGAGTTCTGTTACACTAACATCAATTTCGTCTATCTTTTCGAGATACGGTTGAAACTCTTTGTCTAGTATACTATTTAGTCCATTTGGAAGTGTAAAGTCGCTGTTGAAGTTGACACCACAACACCATGCGTACATTTACTCTGTAGCTCCTTCATATACTCTCCTAGACCTTCAGCCATCTTTGTCATGTCTTCGTACTTTTCTGTTGTGGCGTTGTTCATATTTTCAAGCAGTTTATAGTCTGTGCTTGTTGCTAAACAATTTGTGAGCGGTGGTACTGATTAAAGGACAATTAAAACAAAATGACGTTATACGTACTCAATAACTCGGCCTTTAGGTAGTCTGAGAGATTTTGAAACATATCTTCAGTGGCAGCTACAAGTTCGGTTTCACGCTTTTGTTGCGCCTTGATGCGCATGTCAAGAGATTTAGCAAGCTTGGCTTCAACGCCTGCAACAGGTTGTTCATTGTTATTGCTGTTAGTAGTCTCCTCTGACATGCTTGATCAAAATTTTTTGGTTTTTGGCATTTTTTGGTGCGTTTTGCAAAAAGTCACTGCGATTCTCCTTTCCACCGCTCGAAACATGTTGGCCAACGCGCGGCTCGCCAGCTGTACAACGTCGTGCCTAGCGACGCAAAATACACAGCAACTGGTTGTGTCGCGACAAAAGCACAAGCTTCCACCAGTTTCAGAACGTCCATTTATCATAGATGTACCAAACAAGGCGCCACTTGAAATTAGACAAAAGCAAATACCGGATAGGCGCCCAGAGCCATATATGACGGCGCGCGTCAGTGCCCGTAAGCGAAGGCAGTGGTTAAAGAGATCTCAAGTGCCTACATTGAAGCGATTTCTTGATCGAGCGTATGGACGCGAACAATTCAGATTTATGAAGACTAGAAAGCGCAGAAGATGGGTTTACAACGACGGCGAAGGATTTAATGCTACCGCACTTCAGATTAAAGACGCTCAAAATCTCTTTCAAAAGACCTACACCAAGGATTACAAGCGTAGTTTGGTGCGTGTTTATTTGCCACAAACTCAAAAAACAAGTGTATCATCGCTCCTTAAAGCCAATCTACACTGTTAACTGCTAATTAATACTCTCATTGGTTGTTTTCTTTTCTGGTGTTACTTTCTTTCGCTCACACTTACGTAATAGACGCGTAAAACAACCGCTGAAGGCGAAAGGGACGGTGAAGATCAACAAGAGTATCTTAGGGATAAACTAGACGAAATTTTCGTAGAGAGGTGGGACAACCAAGTGGCAACGTGGAGGACTGAGTGGCCCAATAAGATAGCGTACGTTGGACGCTATTAATTAACCTCGTAGCACAAAAGGGGTTTTGTAAAACAAAGAAACCCGTCAAAATTATCAAAATAACAAGCTCACCCTTTTGATAGAATGCACAAACGCCAACGCTCACATTTAACAAACGAAAAATACTTGGCTTACAAAACTAGACAAGAAGCTTTCTACAAGAAACGAGCAGAAAAGAAAGAAAAAGAGAAGGCTCAACTGGATGCTGCTGAAGTCAAAGTACTAATTTTTTTTACCTCTTTTTTACATGTCACCATACAAAGCAAATGTCTCTTGGTGGCGTGTTGTTACTGGTTGTGTTTTTGACATTGTTTGTAGGCTATTAAGGCACTACAAGAAGCCGCTAAAGCTGAAGAGGAGGATCAAACAGTTCCAGAAGAAGCCGAAAAAGAAAAAGCAACTGATGAACTACCAGAGATTGAAGCTGTTGCGGTTGAAAAGAAACCAGAAGATGAAGTTCAAGAGCCAGAAAAGGTTGAAGAAGAAAAGAAAGAGGAACCTAAAAAGGCTTGGTACGACTTTTGGAGTTAGATACCACAGGAGGGACTTCTTAATCATCCCCACCTTTTTTTGTACTATTTTTGAAGTGCTTGGCACTTTGCTGCTGGCCAGTAGCGATGTGCTGTTATTGGTGCTGTTCAAAATGCACAGCACTCGCACTTGCGCTAAAATAAATATTTATGCTTGTAATTACAATCAAGCGTTTAAAACTATCCCAAACTGGTGAATTGAAGGAAACCTTATGCTTTATACACGTTAATGTACTCCTTTTCACACGTGCAAATACTTCTTGTTCATGAAGTCATTGTACCATTATCCAAATATGGTACCTTTTAGTTGCTTTATTATACATGCAACGGTATCTTCGATTTATAGTGCTGCAATTTGAAGCGTTTGTATGTATGTCAAACCAATTCTCATTGTTGTGCTTTTTTTTCAAACCTGAGTTGCCCGTTAGCCTAAAACGGGCTTTAACCGTAAAAGGCCGTGTTGAATGAGTGAGGATCAGGCCCATCACAAGGCTAAATACCGTGATAAAGCAAACACCAAACGCACAGGCGAAGAACCAAATACATCGCACAAATCACCACCATTACACTCGAAACCGCTTTCACCAAAGTTCAGGAGCAAGGAGAATAGCTCAAGCAATAACCACTCATCAAAGTCTCCGCGACATGGTGGAGTACACTCAAATAAGCCTGCACATAGAGCCACAAGCTATTCACGCAAAAAATTCGACCCACACGTTGAATTATCCAAGCGAGGGTCCAAAACGAACTCTAACTTGATCAAACTTAATATTGGAGGCGTCAGGTAGGAAATTGTTGCTTTTTAGAGTTTACATTTTACTCTTTTTTGTTTTTCTTCACTGAGCAGTTTTCATTTCCTTTTCGCATACTATCGCCCATATCTGTTTAAACGACAACTCTCCGTAGTTGTACTAGTTTTTTTCCAAATACGCAAGATCCGTTGCGCAACTAACAATTGTAAGGTATCAAACAACAGCAGACACATTACGACGCCAGGGTAAGCTATTTTAAATATAATTTAATAAAAGCGGTTAGCAATTAACGTGACTTGTTACAGGTGATAGTTTTTTTTCTGCCCTAATATCAGGACAATACTCTGCAACACGAGACGAGTTTGGCGCCTATTTCATTGATAGAGATGGCATGTCCTTTATATCCAAGATATTTACAAACTGCCAAATAATTGTTTACACATAAGACACTTTAAAGCTTTGCGCTTTTTTGTAATGAGTGTCAACTTGTTGACTTACTTGGCTCTTAGGACAATATTTTAGACCAATTTTGGAGTATCTACGCACAGGAGAATTACATATACCGTTAGGTATATCTGCAGAGTACGATTTAACCTCTAGAGAAAATAATTACACGATTTGTGAAATGACATTTTTTTGCATGCCTAGTACATTTATAATTATTACATGCTTATTAATACAATTCAAGCTGCGTGCAACGAGAAGCAGAGTATTTTTGTATTCAATTACCACTAACGCAGCACCGACAGACCCAAAAGGTAAAGAGATGTTCGCAAAAATTGTTTTTTTGGTTTTTAATTGGATTTTTGATTTTTTTTTTTGTTTGACACATGTCACATTTGCATATTTTTTTCGCGTTTCTAAGTGGTTCTAATAGCGTATATCAAATTTTGCGAATGGCTTGTTTATTAGAAATGATCATATTGTCGGTATGGGTCCAACGTATGTTAATTTATTTCGTGCTTTCAAACTATTGATCTAACAGTATTATACTTACAGCAACAATGGATTTGAAATATCACATAGAAGCGCAAAAATAGAATTTACTTACAAGTGGGAAGACCCAGTGCTATTAATCAAACGTGAACACAGAGCTGAAGAGTACGTTTTTTTCTTCGTTTTTTTGAAGAAAATATCACTTGGCCTTCTTTCTTTTTTAAAGCCAAGAGTGCTGGCATTTCGCCCATCTCAGTAATAACGCTTTATTTTGTAGAATACGGTGGTTTATACATGGACATCTACTTTTTGACGCTTCAACAAAACCACTAAACTTTGTTCAAATACAACCACTTACAATTGGTGGTATTTATGAAACAGATAAACTATCCTTATTAACTATTAATATAAACGATAATCAAATACCTACGCCACATTCTGTCTATATACGTGGCTTTAGACTACCAACTGGATCAGAAGCAGGTACGAATCTTTTTTTGACATCTAGTCTCAAAGTCTTTGAGAAAAAAACACGTGTTGACAGATTTTTGTTTAGGCGACAACGTTGATGTATTGTGTAAAAATAACAAAAGTACTGAAAGTCAATGGCTACAATTCCAAGTAAAGAGAACCCGTTATTATCACTGTGACTCTTATGAACTTGCCTACGATGGACTAGATATCTTGCCAAATCTTAAAACTGTACGATGGTTTTTTTTGTTGTTGTAGTTGAACGACATTCAGTTTGCTTATATTTTTTGATAGGCGTTGCATTTGGAAATTTTGATACTTCAAGAGTCACTGCTTGTTCGATTAGTAATGTGGAAGATTTGGCATCCTTCTGGCGTGCTTATAAACGCATGGGATCGACCCAATCATTTTTTCTACATGTACAAACGTATTCCAATGTAAAAAATATAAATCAAAAAGATAATTTTAAATAATTCATAAGAGGCGTTACTTCTCAACACGTGATTAATTTATTTATTTGCAATTTTTTTTTCTTTTCTTTTTGTATTGTTTTTGGTAACAACCCACTACATCTGCGATTCCACTTTACCAGCAACAGCGTCTTCGTCCGTTGATGATTCAGCTTCAGAGTTGTCTGGTGTAATGTTAATTTCAACAGATCCGCTTCCTCTGCCGGATTTAACCATAGAAGACGCTTTGCTTGTGAATGACAAATTTTTAAATTTGTGTCTAAAAAGGAGCAAAAAGGCAAAAAAGTTTGGTAAACCAAAGAGCGTAGTAAATCCTATCGCCAAAATAGCGACAACATCGCTTTCTTCTTGTAGAAAGAAGTCTACGAAAATATCAATGCAAAACCATATCCATAGCACGAAATAAAATATGAGGTGAACGTTTGATGATAGAATCAGCCTGGACAAACGTGATTGGCTTTGGGCACTTCCCAAATTGGAAAACTTGATGTACGTCGCCAACGACATCGTTATTTGTAAAATAACGAGTAATACGAAGGGAACAAGCAACAATATGATTCTTAGCGATAATCCAACGTCACTTTCTTCAGAAATCCAACAGCCAAGCTCAGTTACTTCCGCATCACTCGCCAAACCCGCAATGAGCGCCGCGACGAAGCCAAGAGACCAAGCGAGTACGTGAAAACCAATGTAAATGTTGTTTAGAGTTTTGCTGAGTGTGTGCCATCGCGCGTTAGTTCTGGAGAATATCACGTACTTGAGAATTGCCAAATAAACAATCCAGACCATCTGAGAGGTTACCAGAAATTGTTTCATACCAGAAAATGCACTACAGAGTTCATCGGACTTGCTTTCGATTGTCAAATAGTCTGTTAACCATATAATGGCTGATAGAAAGTCGACAATGGCAATAATCAAAAATGCCGCATTTATTTTTACTTTACGTGATTGTACTAACCACGCTATTATAGTAGCAAGAGACGCCATTAGAGATATTGAGAGCCCTACAGCGCCGATTATTGCCCAGTAATCTTTAAACTCTTCATCATCGTCGTCATCCATTATCATGGTTGAGTTTGTGGTAGAGTTCATTTTTTACTACTTTTGGTTTAGGTGTGGCGTGTGTTGAGTGAAAAAAATAACGAAATAAAAAAATAAAGTCGGAGATTTATATGGTCCGCCCGATGGGTTATATGTAATATGTGTATACCCGCGATGGCTTGTGTACCCCCAAAAACCAACTGAAGGTATGCATTGCTTTTTGTTGTTTTGATGGTGGCACCAATAATACACTCCGTTTTGGGTTTTTTTACTAACACCTCATAAATGAGAATGGCGTACGCGTGACAAACGCATGTACTGCTGTGTGTACAGCGGAGAATATCAGAAAAACCGGCTCGTACAATAGTTAAACTCCGGTGAAGTTTTTGATGTCGCTTTCAAGCGTGTCACTGCTTCGTTGGAGTTTTGTTACACCATGATGAGTTATTTTCTGTAACATACATATATATCTTTTTGCGTTCAACACCTTTTCTAGCTATTTCCGTTTCCTTTGTGTACTAAAGTTGGGCAATTTGTGGAGAAATAACAGTAATATAATACGAAGATGTCTGTAACTTTTGGTGAGTGGGTTTTTTATTTTCTTTGTACAAAAACGCTTAGTGTTGACTCTGTTCGAATTCTTTTTCCAATTTGCGCGTGTAATCGTTAAAATCGCCTTTGAATGGCTTGAGTGTTCCGTTTTTGACTTCCCACAATTCGTTACACACCAAATTAATCAATCTTCTGTCATGACTGACAAGTAGAATACCACCTATGAAAACATTACAAAAAAATCGCAAAACTCGAATGCATTGTTATTGTTCCACGCTAAACTCTATAACTTTAAAACCATAAATTGCCACCAATGTGGGCTTGCAACAAGCATGCCACAAGCCACACACGCAGAAATATCCCTCAAATTGGGTAAACCCTTTTTTGTATTTCCTGAAAATAAATAGCGAAAAAAATCCAAACAAGGCAGACAGTTCTTTCTGTTTACCTGTAAAATCGTTTAGTGCCATTGCCAGAACATCTACAGTTTCAATATCCAAGTGATTCGTTGGTTCATCAAGTATAAGCAAGTGAGGCTGCTTCATGGCCAAATGAGCGAAAACGACACGCGACTTTTGACCGCCAGATAGCGTTAAAATCTGTTGCAGCGCCAAGTCTCCTGTGATACCGTACTTACCAAGATGGCTGCGATAAACCTACGAATTTTTTTAGTATTGGCTACTTTGTTCTCTGATGGCACTGTGGCTATACACATGACTTTTGTGCAATTTAAAATGTAATTCATACCAAGTTATCGCGTCCTGGAAATTCTTTGGCTAGAAACTCTAAAGGTGTAGAGTGAACATCTAATCCGTCTACGTGATGCTGACTGAACTTAGCCATTCGACATCTCTTGGATAGAAGAGTTAGGATAGGTAACCGCGAAAGTGAATCATTTCTTTAAAACTGCTATTGAATTATAGTCGTACCGGATGTCTTTGAATATACCCTTTCGATTCTCGCAAACCGCCCATTATTAGATTTAAAATTGTTGTTTTACCTTGACCATTTTCACCGACCTATTGACAAAGTGTCAAAATGAGACACATTTTCTTGAATTCTGATTAACTGAACCAAAAAAAAAAAAGAGGTCCATCAACAAATTGCCAAGTTTTTTTTTATAAGTGTTGTAACGCACAAGAGCTACTCTTGAGTCTAGGCGCAAAGTAAGGTTGATCTTTGGAAACATTATATTCTCTGGATCGTAGCCAAAGCCAACATCTTGAAAATCTACTAAAACACCCTAACAACTTGTTAGCGTACAAAAAAAAAGGGAAGAGCACAGAGATTAGCGCTGGGAGTAATAAACTTACTTCCAAAGGAGGTGGGTTTTCAAATGAAAATGTGATTGTTGGGTCTTCAACAACAGAATGTACAACATCCATCTTGGCCAACATTTTGATACGACTTTGAACAATGGATGCACGTTTTGCGTTAAATCTGAATCTATCGATGAACGATTGAATATGTTGGCGTTGTTTGGTTTGTGCTTCAGCTGCCTACGCGTATGTGTGAGTGTTTGAAAAATATAAAAAAATCTCTGTCCTTTATCAAATTCCAATTACCTTTCTGAGAGTCTTGAGCCTTTCATTTCGTAATTTTTCAAATATATCATAGTTACCATGGTAATAATTTAACTCTTTGTTCGAAAGATGTATTATATCTGTTACTACTTGATTTAAAAATTCTCTAGAATACATTGCTTAGCTAGGAAAAAACTCACTACTATTATAAATATTTACCTGTCATGGGAAACAATTAACAAAGAATTCTTCCACACATCTGTCAAATAATTGGCGAGCCACGTGACAGCCTGCGTGAATGTCAGTTAAAAAGAACAAAGGTGATTCCATTTTAGTACTCTGATATCCAGCATGTTAGTTGGTTCATCGAGTAGTAGTAAATCAGGTTCGCAAAACAACGCTCTTGCCAAAGCAATACGCCTAGATAAGAAAGTGAATATTATTCTTGTGACAACAAACCAAAAAAAAAATAGCTTACATTCTCCAACCTCCAGAAAACTTCTTTGTCGCTTTTTGCTGCATTTCTGATGTAAATCCAAGACCGCTGAGGATAGAAGCAGCCCTAAGTGATGCAGTGAATATATTGTAGTATTCGTAAATGTATTTGCATACGCAGATTGTGCGTTATCTGCGCCAATCTCTGCAAGAATTTGATAAACCTCTCCGAGTCTCACTTCTTGCTCTTCAGTTGGATTCTCTAACTTTTCGAGTAGCTTTTGTTCTCTCAATAGAGTTGCACGCTCAACATCAGCCTACATACAAATTAATTGAAGAAAAAAAAGTAAATTAAAATCCACCTCTAGAACACTATTCAGTGCTGTAGTATTGTCACCAACTACTTCTTGTTCAACGTGTAATATTTGAACAGATGTTGGAATAGGTAATTCGCCACCAGACATGTTTCTTAACAACGTCGTTTTACCCATACCATTTTTACCTACTAAACCATATCTTGCAACAAACGATTAGTTAGGTTTATCTGCTAATTGTTGCGGAAAAACAAGGGATTTAAATTATTAGTGAATACGTGTACAAAGCGCTGTTGGTTTGGTGAAAAAATGTTTTTTTTTCTCCCTTCGTTTTCTTTTGTTGTTGGAGCGTAACCCGTACCGGCAACCAAATGGTAGCTTCAAAACAGAATTCTCAATAAGCGTACGCCCGCCAATGCCAATATCTACGCCCTTCATCAAGATATCCTTTTTGTTACTCTCTACAGTACCTACAATACGTGTCAAATGTCACCGCTTCTTTTGTTTTTTGTTTTATTGTATTGCAAGTCGTACCACGGCGCTTTACGAACGTATTTGGCGGTGGAGCGTAGAGTGGCTTGGTGTCAACGCGCTTTTTGTCCTTCCTTGCTTTTCGCGTAAAGTTACCGAGCTCTTCTCCATCTCTAGCGACGTATATAACCTTGTTTTCGTCCATCCAGCCAATATCACGGCGAACTTCGGCTGCAATGCGCTTCGACAATTCTCCGACGTTTACAGGCTCTTCTAGTTGCACAAATTCGTCCTCAACTCGCTAAAAACTTTTTTAGAGGCGAAAATAAAATACATTTATCTTTTGTTTCGCGTATTGATAGCGTCTAGTTTTGCACGCACGCGAAACTTAGGCGTACCTTATGTGCTAAGCCCAAATAATCATAAATACTTGAACAAATTTGTTTAGCCTCCTCCTCGCCAACACTCTGTGGAAAGAAACCTGAAACGTCCTTTTGGAGCGATGGTAGATCACCTTCGAAGTCGTTTATGAGCCCTAGCACGTTTTAACAGGCGAGCAACGCATAAATATTATATATCTACGCTTGGAAAATAGTATCATGACTCACCAACCAAGAAATCGATGATAATCTCATCTAAATCATGCGAAGATTCTCCAATAAACTCTTTGAGGGATTCAGCCGTAACTTGCTTTAACGCCATGATATTTTAACAAGGTTAAGATGAAGTTACAGCGAAACAATAAGACCCGTTCAAAAATACTAAGTCAGTTCAAAAAAAACAAAACAGCAAAAACCACCGGGTAAATAGTATTAGAGGCGCAGTTATAGTTCTAGCGCTATAGGTTAAACGAACCGAAATGGCAGAAGAAACCTTTTCCTCCTGGCTTACTACAGCTGGTTTGGGCATTTACCAGAACAATTTCACGCAACACGCGATGGACTTTGAGGCCCTAGAGACGTTGACACTTGACGTTGCTCTGAACACGTTAAAGATAGATAAATACGGCCACGCTGTGCGTGTAGCTGCACAGGCGCAATCGTATGTGGCTCTTTAAAATTTAGGAATGGGTTAGCCCCTTTGTTCTCTTTTATTAACTGTCAACGACAATTTGTAGGTTTACAAAGAAGCACAGAGCATTACAGATAGCTCCTGATCATGAAATACTTCAAAAAGCCCTTGAAAGATCGGTTCAAGTTGAATACGTAATTTCGACAGCCATAAAAAGGTAAATGTTTGCGTTTTAACACCGTTTCGATTTTTTTTTAAACGTTTTTGTATTAACTGTTTTGTTCTCAAGTGTATTGAAGGCTCTAACAAGCGATGTTGCGTTTAAAGACGACCCAGAATATGTAATCCACGTGGAGGCGCTTTTCTCACTAAAGCAGCACGTGCATGCGTGTCAAATGGGGAAAAAAACTAAAGCGATTAATGGTGACAGTAAAGCCGCTGAGAGTATCCATAATCTTCAACGCGGTTTACAGTACCTTCACGATGAGTTAGACGCAAGTACGCAGGTGCCAGAGCTTATGAGTTTCCTCTTTTTCTATCTTTTTCAAGAAATTTACCCACTGCAGGTATCCAAGCCAAGCTCATAGTTCAAGAAGCAGAAGGTAATCTTTTACCGCGATTTGTTCGGTATGTAACACGTTCATGTGGGTGCAAGCTTCGACTGATTTTGCCGATGTAGCGTTGCTAATAAGTTGGGTTTGACTGAGAAAGAGTTACTTGCATTGCAATATATTTTCTTGTCAAACATTGGCAAAGACTTTGCGCCACCAAACAACTTACATTCAGAATTAGACATGCGGAACATGGTATGTTTTGGTTTAAATGAGTATGTTAAACTAAAAGAAAAAACATAGGGGCATCACATGTCACAATACTCTTCAATGTCCGGCGTAGAGTTGCTTGAGTTTTTACGTCCTTCGAGGATGCACATGAAACAAAATCTTTTCAGTGTTGACAGCGAGTTCTCGACTGCTTGGAATAGCCAGTTTTTGGGTAAGAACTAGATTCTATGTTTAGTGGGAACTTCCTAGTTTGTACTAAGCAACATGATAGTAATGAGCGTATCTGTAATGCGTGCACTGTCTGGAGCTAGTTTGTCTACGGAGGAGTTCTACAAAATAGACAAGACAGCCATCGCTGACGTGTTGATGGAAGAGCCAAATTTCAAGGACTTACCAGCGAAGGTACACTCCTGTTCCTAGTTTTTTGGTTTACTTATTGTTAGACTGTTGATTTAGATAACATTGAAGTGCTATCTGATGATAGCTTCGATGATGAAGGGTACGATATAAACAAGATTATAGCGGTATGTAATTTGTCAACGCATGTTTTCCTTTGTGCTGAGTTTTCTGTGCCACAGGGTGTTGCAAAAGGTGAAGACATTACAAACATTCTTGACGGCGCAAAGAAGGAACCAAAAACTGTTGTAACTGAAATTCGATCAACAACATCGTCTCCAACTGATGACGTTGATCCATCGTTTGAAATAGAGACATACACAAATGATTTACAATATTTGGAGGATCAGTTTCAAGTAATGGAGACAAGAATGCAGATTCGCAAGGTTTCAACGCAAGATGAGCTTGAACTACAGCTTCGTGCTGATCAAAGGCGTCCAGAAGCAATTCTTCGTGAACTGAGGGCAAAACTAAGAGCGCGTGTATCACGTGTTGAGAACAGGCTCGCCTTAACATACCAGCAAGGGGGTAACTCTTTTTTTTATTACTACGTCAACAAGCGCAAATTGTTGGTTGTAACATGCTTTCCTTAGCTTGGCTTCCTCGATTGGAACGTTTAGTCAAACTACGAAATTTGGATGACTTTGAGAAGAATGTCTTGTTGGTGCTCATTGGTGCGTGTCACAAAGCATTTACAAGTACTGACAAGAATTTTTTTCAAAAAGGTGGCATGATATCTCACAATGTGCGAAAAGCTGGCATGCGAAGAGACGATGCTGTATTTGGTAAAACGATGGATGTTGGTTCATTGATAGGATTGTTCTCCGATAGTTTAGAGGAGCAAATCAAGTGCAGGTAAACGTAGTATGTATGAATTATTGGTGCTAACCGCATTTAATACTAGAATGTATTTTTACAAGAACTCAAAACTCATACAAGGTAGATGCAACTTGTTTTACAAATATACTAACTATGTTTTTAGAAGGTATAATACGTGTTGCAGATCCTCCATTTAGACAAGCCGGTGATCTTTCCGATTGTGTTGTTGAGATTGACAGGCGACTCCTTGACTACATTGTTGGCTTGGATACTGAGCTGTCAGAGATAATTGAAGGGTCTGATTTGTACACCTCTAAGGTGTCATTTGATCAAGTAATTCTTCCAGATGTTACAAAAAAACTGATTATTGACACAATTGGTATGTTGTCTCTACCATCTTTATTTTACTGGTAAATGACTTGCGTTTGTGACATTTGTGTAGATAATTTCGAGGCGTACAAAAAGCACTACAAAGAAACTGGTATTCAAGATACCGTGACCTATGGTACAGGCGTATGTATATTACTGCATGGTCCTAGTGGCACTGGTAAGACGATGGTAAGGATTTTTTGTATTTTGGTTGTGATCTAATGGCGTTGTAGTCCGCAAATGCGATCGCTGATCATCTATCTCAAAAGATTCTACTTTTTAATATGCCCGCTGTACAAAATCAGCTATCCAAGGATATGTTACGTTTTATATTCCGCGAGGCTAAGATACACGATGCCGTTGTATTTTTTGATGAATGTGACGCCTTGTTTGAAACGCGAGAGATGCGTGGTAGCTTGAAGAATGATATTTTTGCCCTATTGACTGAAATAGAACAGTACGTTGAATTGCTACATTACAAATGTCAACCACTTTGTTTAAGGTATGATGGACTCATTGTGATGGCTACTAACAGGCCATACGTGCTTGGTGCGTCTTTCTCATAATTGCTTGTTATTTTTACTAACGTTAACCATGTAGATGAAGCCATGTACAGGTAATAAATTTCCCTCTACCGTGTGCCTTTTTGCTAAGCTACTCAGGCGTATTAATTTATCTGTGGAACTTCAGCTACCAGATTTTTCGCTAAGGAAAGAAATATGGATGAACCACGTTCCTTCTAAGGTTGCCGTTGAGAAAGACATGGATTGGGCATTGTTGGCAATGGGTTATGAGTTAACAGGCGGATTTATTAAGAATGTACTACACTTTTTTGTTGCTTGCAATTGTTTTACAGTGCTAGGCAATGTTGGCTGCTATATCTAAAGCCATTGCTCGACATGGTAAAGACATAGTATTAACTCAAGCTGATCTGGAAGATGCTGCTAAAGTGCAGTTACATGGTCACTTGCAAATGACAGAGTTTGACAAGCGCTTGGTACCAACTCGTGGTGAGTATTTGCTTACCAGTAGATTTGAGTATGTGTTAACTCTTATAAGGTATGAAAGACTTAGTAGTATCTGATGAGGTGAGAGATGGACTTCAACGGATTATAAATTATGAAAAATCCAAGAAAATATTACTGGGGCATTGGGGATTTAATCAAAATATATTCCAAGGCACAGTACGATTTATTAGTAGTGTCACTTTGGGTATTAAAATGGTTCTTAGCTTGCATTGTTTTATGGTGAGCATGGTACTGGAAAGGGACTTTCAGCTGAGGTGCTAGGTTAGTTACTGATATGTGACTCTGCGTGTAATTTGCCTTGTAGGTTATGAAACAGGACGTTCCCTGAAAAAAGTAGATTGTGCTGAAGTGTTGACAAGGCCGTCCAGCAGAGGTAATGAATCATTGCTTGTCATTTTCCTATGTTGTTTATGCCCTTGTAGCTGTAGATATGGTGCTAAAGGATGCCAAGAGTAGTGGCGCTATTCTCGTATGTTTTGTATTTGTTCACAAAATGTTAATGGTTTCATAAGGTGTTTGATCATTGTGAATACTTACTCAGCCACTCAGCGCTTCAAGGACCAAGACGCTCAGATATTCGTAATTTCATTACCACATTAAATCGTCACAGTGGTATGTAGAATAGCCGATTGGTGTGAGTGTGTCTGTGTTAAAATTACATAGGTTTGATTATATTTACTACCACAAATGCAGATAGCATTGATCTTACAGACTTCAAGCACAGATGCTTTGTTGTAGAATACAAACGGTACTATTGGGGACATAGTAAGCGCTTATACATGCTAGACCTTCCAAAGCATTACAAGCAGTGTTGTGGACAAAACTTATTCCAGAGAAAGCGCCCATAACACTGAGCGATGCAGATGTCAAAGTGTTATGTACAGAATTTGATTTTAATGGAGCACAGATACAGCGTGCATTATTACGGGCAGCAGAAACACTGGCTCTTAAACAAGGCATGTTTTGGTTTTGTGTAAAACAATAACATACTTTAGGTGCTGGTACTGTGCTAATAAAAGCAGTTAAAAAAGCTGCTACCCAAGAAAACACTGAGAGTGTACATGTAAAATCCAACAAATATCAAGCAATGTTTCAATAAATTGTAAAAGCCCTAATAATCTTTAAAAGTGAAACTTTAATTAAATAGTTTGATACCATGTTACAAGAAATCATACATAGCATACATACTTGGTTTTGATAACCACAAGTAAAGCTGCAATAAACCCTAATAACTACAGTTTGAAAATATATAACAAAACCCTAAGGGTAAAACCCTAGCCCTAATTTAACTTAGGGTTGCATACATAACCCTAGCCCTAACAACCAATAGTTGTTGTTTTTTTGTTAGGGTTGCAAACCTAACCCTAGCCCTAAATAACAATTGGCAATTACCAAACAAAAGCCCTAGCCTAATACATTAAAACAACGATTAGGGTTATACCCTAGATGCCAATTAGGGTTAGGGTTTAGGAGTATGTACCAACCGTATTTTTTTGCTAAACTACCCTGTTGTAAAATTTTTTCGATTTTTTTACATATAGTTTTTTGCACATACAATCTCCCTGTAGGGTTACAGCAAGATAGGGTTTTTTACAAACCCAAGACCTCATCAACAATCTTGCAAACTGTCAAATTCTCATTTTTTTCTTACTTTTTTAAAACAGGCGAAATTTCTGGTGCACATTTCGAAACACGAAATATTCCTGTCTATTTCTCAACGCGATTTTTGGGGAAAAAAAGCCTCATTTTACTTTTTTGACTTTTCATAAATCAAGGATGAGCTCAGATGAAGACCTCTCTCTCATAAACATTGAGTTTTCTGATGAGGATGAGCCCTCCAAAGAAGCTGATGGTAAGCCCAGGCTCAGGAGGAAGAGAGTACTAGGTACTAACCTCTTTTTTACTCTTTTTTTTTTTAAAACCCCCTTATTTTTATTTTAAAGTAATAAAGGGGGTTTTGAAGCTTTTAGATGGTTTTTTTAAAAAAATTTGTTAAAATCCAAGATATTTTTAGAAAAACAACAAATTTACCGAAAGTGAACGCATTTTTTAGCGAAGCGGTACATGCATAAACCTCAAAGTGGAATGCATTTTGAAGCGAAGCGCTTTATGCAAAAAAATGAGAAAATCCAAAATATTGTATGAAACAAAAATTGTAACATTTAAAAGTGGAATGCATTATTTAGCGAAGCAGTACATATACAAACCTCACAGTGGAATACATTCTGAAGCGAAGCACTTTATGTGGAAAAATGAGAAAATCCAAAATATTATAATGAAACAAAACAAATTGCAACTATTAAAGTGGAATGCATTATTCAGCAAAGCGGTATGATAGTGGATAAGATTATGTAGCGAAACTACATATTGAAATATGTAATATAATAATACCAATAATAGTGTAAGCATAAAAAATACAATAATATAATATAAATGGTTGTGTAATATAAGAGTAAAAAAGTATAAATATATTAAAAAATACTAATGTAGATAAAATAGTGTCAAATATAAACTTACAATAGCATAAAGTACAAGGATAAAACCCTAAAGGGGTTTTATGTGTTAAATAGTCAAATTAAAAAGGAATTTCATGTAACCCAACCCTAACCCTAATCAGAATTAGGGCAAAGCCCTAATGAAAACTAAGCCAAACCCTAATCGATGTTCCATCACTAGGGTTAGGGCTAGGGCAAAA